>NNCF01126986.1:71921-115243 GCA_002313205.1 Laupala kohalensis
GGTGAGGGGGAAGGAATTAGCTAGTTTCATGAGAGGGGAATGAAATTCAGGGAAAAATTTGTTCATTTAATAGGGAAATGTTGTTGTTTTTTAGAATACTATGGATGTGTAAAATTTCTAATTTGATCCGGGGCCAAAATCTATTTTCTACTTCTAAAATATAAAAATCCTTTTCAATGTTAAATGTGTGTGTGTTTTCTACTAGGTGGTTGGCGAAGTGTGAGACTGTTGTGTTATTTTTCCATGCATTTACGTGTTCCTGTATCCTTTGTTTGAATGTTCGTCCAGACTGTCCGACATACACGGAGGGACAATCACTACATGTGAGAGCGTAGACTCCACTTCGGAGGAGATGGGGAGTGGGGTCCTTAGTGAATGATAAGGTTGTGTTAAGTGTTTGTGGAGAGAAGAAGGTAGTGTAAATGTTTAAATGTTTTAGTGAATTCGCGATTTTAAGTGAGAGTGGGCCTATGAAAGGGATTGCGTGTCTGGTTTGAATATTATTGTTTGGAGTAAGTGATGTGAGGTTCTTCGTGTGATATAATCTAACTTTCTTAGTGATTATATTATCAATGAGAAAGGTATTGTAGCCATTGTTTTCTGCTATAAGTTTTATAGTGTCTATTTCTTTTTTGATTTTTTCTGGTGAGAGTGGAATGGTGAACAGACGATGGACCATGGAGTGGAAGGCAGCGTGTTTGTGTGATGGAGGGTGTTGTGAAGAATTGTGTATGGTAGTGTCTGAAAATGTGTCTTTCCTGAATATGTCAAACTGGTGGCGGTTGTTTACTAAAGAAATAGAGAGGTCTAGGAAATTGAGTGTTCTATTGTCATTTTCAATTTCTGTGGTGAAGGTTATGTTAGGGTGAAGTGAATTGAGAAATTGAGTAAAAATGTCAAGTTGTCTGTGAGTTCCCGTCCAAAGAGTGATTACGTCATCTACGTAGCGGTACCAATAGATAATGTTGGGTAGAAGGAAATGTCCTGAGTCAAAAATTTGTTTTTCAAGATTGTCCATAAATAAGTCTGCAGTTTCACTGACATGATGTATTTGAACTATGTTTAGCTACAGTTCATTATTTTAAAATAAAAAATTATTATTAGCAAAAATGGTTTAAATTAGTAGTGTCGTATCGCTACGAATTGGTGTTCCTTTGATTGACGCAAATTTCTTTACGTTGGTAACACCTCACTGTGTTCCTGAGAGTGAACTTAGATATCACTCTGCTCTCGACTCTGACCGGTGCTAGGTTTCCTCTCTGCATGGAAGACCTTCCCGAAAGCGGCCTTCAGATGCTACGGCACGTAGTGGTAAGTTATATTTCACAAATTGTTCATTTAAGTGGGATTTGTCGAGTTATTCTTTTTAATGGTTTCCGATCTTAACGAAATGAACAAAATTTGATATTTTATAATGAAATATTCTAGTTCAAGTGATGGTTTTCGAAACCTAAGATTCAACTAATCCCTTTTCAAATTGGTACAAACATTAATATGGTTGTTTAAACTTTCTCCTAGAGTCCAACGGAGGCGTCAAGAAGCGTAGTGCATTGTACCCGTCATTCATCCGAAGCATTTCGTCTTGGATACTTTCGACATAAATTTAATTCCTTCTCTCCACCAAAGAAAGTACAACTGGATTGGAAACGTTTCAAGGAAGTAATAAGAAGTCGATCACTTCTTTTTTGAATGTAAGTCTACGGACTTTTCATACCTACGAAACTTACTCGACTGAACGGTCGATTGTCTAAAGCGGTATGGTAGTTCCCGTTATCTCTAGAATCTTTTAATTACTATTCAACTCTTATGTTTGACTTAAAAGACACATCTGAATAATTTGTATCAATACGTTCTCAACAAATACTACTTATTAGAAGTTTTATAATAAAAAGTTTCAAGGTTCAATTTTGCATCCTTTGAATTTTTTTCTGAATCTACAAAGACAAATGAAAATCAATAATTCCTGAGATACCATAATATAGGAGTGTAGTGAAGTATCTTTTTCAGCACATTTCGAAGATACGTAGCACCATTGAGCGAAACGTACAAAAACCATTTAAAATTTGCTTTAAATTCAAACTTGATTGAAGGAATCTTGCAAGGCAACTCTCAGAGGTGTTGAAGAGGTAATCGATATACTGATCGCTGGCTGGGTGACGGTGTGTGTCTCATTTCAACCTATCCTTTAGGAAACTTGACATGTGAAGTCAGACGAGTAGATGGCAGGAAGTGTAGTGAAGTATTAAGAAAGTAGATACCCTGAACATATTTTAACTTTTATTTATTTCTTCAAAGATACCAGTAAATAATTTCAATAAGTTGACTGTTTTTTTCTCTTCAATTTCTCCATTGCATTCGTTATGCTAAGTTAAATGAAGCTCATCTAGTAAGTCGGTAGTTTCTCCTTGACATTTGTAGAATTTTAAGGTATATCGTTTTTACAGTGTTTGCGAATCCTTGGAATAGCTGTAGCTCAGTTTAACCATGTAATAAGAATCTGAATAGTACTACATGTTTAAGATAGTTTGCGCCACTATTCTCGGGAGAACAGTCTTAGATGGAATGTTCATGTAGACTACCTGTAGTCATTAGGACATATTCGGGAATTGTCGATACTTTTCTTGCGTGAGAGGATAGGGACAACTTATACAATACTCTAAAACAAGACTTGATTAGAAAATTCATTATTGCTTTCAGTAAGGAAGTAAAATGTAAAATATGAAAGTGAAATACGTTGTTTCGTAAATATATGATAGATTGACACAGGAGTACTAAACGAAACACTCTGGTTGTATATTGTAGCATCTCTGGTAGGCTATTGTAGTAATTGCAGTAATGTTCCCGAAGTAAGCAGACTTTTGTGGAGAGAGAAACTATTTAGCTCATTCACTTTATCGGTGTAGAATGTATTCATCTTAAACACTGCAGCATTTTAAAAAGATGTCTCACGACACGTACTGCTTTAACGTCTCAAGTGTGTTTGGGAAGCTTACTTTGGTCGTTCACGTAAACAATCTGCCAATACAACTATTCATATAGTAATCACAATGTGGATTTTCAAGTTTTATTGTAATACCTATTGAATTTATGCTTGTATTTTTCTGTGTCCAGCTTATCCGAAGTACGAATTAATGAGCTGGTGATATTGCCTTCTGATGAGTTTCATTATGGGAAAAGAAATTTATCGCTTTGCAGCTACATTCCCGCTTCTTCAGCTATCCGATACTTCCACTTTCCTTTCAGATTCGTGTGACGATTGCAGTGTCTTTTCTATAACCTGCGATTAAACAAGATAGTTTCAACTTTCATTTTATTTTCTTAAAGGTTGAAAATAAAGAATATTGATTTTTAGATATTGGAATTTATTTTATTTCACAAGTCACAAGGAAATAGTTTTTGCGGTTATTTAGTGCCTTAAAGACCCTGATTGGCTCAAGGTTAAGGATAATTTTTAATGAAAACCAAATGTTCCTGTTTATGATCACGTAAAGGTACTTTCATGTGAGTGATATTTTATCCATCTTAATCGAGAAATAGCTTTATGCAGTAATGGCAAGTCTTGGATAAATTATCACGATTGTCAATTTTATTTCATTGAATGTAGTCAGAAAAAGAATGGATTTAAACGGAGCAACCTCAGCAGTTTCTTGCATTAAGATACTGCTACTTAAATTATTGCTACTTAAATAATACACATATAACTGAGAAAATTTCGGATAGTTGAAGAACCATCGAGAAGTGGAAAATAACAATATGAAAATAGTATGCTGAAAATACTGAAAACATATTTACATTTCAATTGTGATACCAGTGCTAGGAATTTGCTTTGTTTCCTATACTTTCTATAACTTTAAGGAATCGATTTCTAGAATTTCTAACCTGATGCGACCATTTGAATTAAATTTAAAAGGTGCTTATAAACGAATATTTTTGAAGATATTTGTTTGAACTCTCTAATTTTCAGGTTAAACTAATGTACTCAATCAGAATTTTTATGTTTATTATTTAAAATGGCTTGACCTATGCGAAGGAGCTCAATAGTATTATTCAACGAACCCAATTTACAGACTCTTAGTTATAAGAATATATAAGTTATACATACCTAACTTATTTTCAAGTGTACATTTAGATTTTTTTGTGCATGTAATTGCATTCAAAATATTTCAAAATATAAATTTAGAATATATTTTAAATTTATATTTTGAACTTTTTAATGCATATTTTCCTTTTTTTTGTGTATATCGATAAGTGATAGCATCTCTAAATGGTTTCATTTCAGGTCGTTTAGTGTTAGCGGACTTTCATTATCAATACCACGCAAAGTTAGTAAATTTTCCTGTCACGTTCATCGTGAATGAGGGTTCAAAATTTTGGCCGGTCTCTCGTATCAATCCCAGGATTAGAAGAGTTCTTGATCGTGTTCCCAGATAAGAAAATATCTCGTGGGTTTTCAAAAACTTAAAATAAATCGGGTCACAAACATTGTATTTTATAATTGGTATATTGCATGAATAAACTGTATAATTAATATAAAGATGACGTAAAAAATTAGTTTCAATTTGTTATGATGAAGAAGGAAATATACGTTTTGCCTCTCCTCACCTAGAACACTGGGAACACAGGGAATTTTTATGCTCATCAGTTGTTTTGCTATATGTAATTGCGTGATAATTCACACAACCACTCCTTCGGAAAATATTCAGAAGAAAGTGCATTAATCTATGTTTCATTTTCAATTGAGAAAAACTAGTACTTCAGAAGTAGAACGTATACGACTCATCGAGAGACCGGATCCTCATCTCCAGAGCGTATGAGCAGAAATGCATGAAGCATTTCATGCTGCCGGCAGCAATGGGGAAAAATACAGTGGGCATTTCTCGGTGTAGTACAAAACAATTAAGCTTAAACCCAAAAATACAAACGGAAAAGTTCTAACCTACGTCAAATTGTTCTATACCATCCTCTTAGTGCAAAAAAGTTACACCAAATAGAGCGTCGGGTTTCGGGGGGAGGTGGTGGAAAGTGCGTAAAATTACTCTTTTCAACAGTTTTTCGCAAATATCTAAAAAACTATGAGACCTAGCTAAAATTTTGAGATTTATTAATTTAGTATACATTACATTTTCAATAAAAATAGTTTTATACATTTTTGTACTACGATCAACGGTTACGGAGATATGGAGGGGATAAAAACATGATTATTTCGCCATTTCCTTGAAATTTCTCGAAATCACTTGATAATCACAAAGTTCCAATGTAACTGCTATTTTCACCATAAATTTATTGTTTATTATGATAAATAGTCTCGGCAGCTCGAGGTGCTCGCTTGCTACGCAGTAACCTCGGGTTAGATTCCCAGCGGGGTCAGAAAATTTGTTTTGCTTCAATGTCTCAGTTCATGTAGCTAAAGCGATGGAAAAGAGACCCTCTTCGACTTACTACTGGCAATCTGTATTATATGTTCACCAAAAATATTTCACAACGTGACCTAGTATATGACTGACGAGATGAGAAACTAGGCAAGGAATGGCATTCGGAAGTTAATTTATTTCATCTTTGTTTGAATTGACTTGGAAGTTTTGTGATTAATTTTCATTCTGTTCAAATTGTTGCAGACACTCGATTTGTTTTGGAGATATTGCTCACAGTTTCCTTTTTAAAAAAAAAACATGCACTGTCTTGCCATTAGTTCAACAATAAACAATTTCATGCACAAATTAGAGAAGTTTTCAACAAAACGTAAGAATAATACTAGTTGTACATTAGCAAATCTATAAACATTTTCATGGCAGAAAATGTAAATATATTGACACTCCAGATATTTGGTTCAAATACGCGCGAGTGACGTCCCCAGTGAATTATTCCGCTCTAGTGGTCGGAGCATATGGCTGTGGGATGTGAACCTCTACCCCCACTCTTGAAAACGCTTGCGCTCACGAAGGTAGCACAAGGAAATACTCTCATTCTCATTCGTTTCGTTTTCTACCAACTATGCTACCTCGGATTAGCTCAGTATCCGTATACGATGCTAGTTCTCATTCGATCAGTTACTGTCACCGAGGCTAGTTAACTTTTCTTTCAACTCGCTCACTGTTACTCACGCAGTCAGTAAAATAGGAGATAAAGGAACTTTTTCTAGAAGAACAAGGGTGGAGAAGTTCTGGTTCTCGCTCTGTGGAGTGGCCTTGTTGTGGTGTCGAGGCGTCACTAGCGGGAGCGATTTCCGGAGAGCATCCTGATGAGAGGTCGGCGCCTCAATAACGAGACGAGGAGATACGAGAAGCCTAGAGTCGAGAATGTTAGTAAGAATAAGAATATATAATTTGTATGGTAATAATAGGTCAATGTAAGGGTTGTTGCCAATATAGTATTTGTGTTTTTATAATAAATTGTTTTGTTGTTCCGAAAGATTGTTGATCCCTTTTTGTTTTATTTAAGCCTGTAAATGTGAGGATAATCAATTAGTGGGTTAGATCGTGGCACTATATTTTTCTTCTCAAGAAAATTGCAGCTTAATCGCATATTCTTGTTACTGACATTTATTTTTCATTCTCCCTCAGGTACTTTGATCTCTAATCGTGTGTACAGCGTATTAAGTTAATATTCCTTCTTATACGGGTTGTTTTCCATCTAACAACTTTCGTTTCTTTCTTTCTTTATCACATTTCTTATACTAAATAACTTACGCGCATATTCCTCCATTATGGTGGATGTAATCTCGTCTCGAATGTAATTTACCCAATTGTCCAATGTTAAGTTTCCTGTCCTTTTCGTTTCACGAATCCACCAACTTCTTTCGAAACTATTTACTTCAGTCATAATACGTGTTCTATTCTCTCTTCTTCCTTGCCGCTAATACATATTGCATTGTTCTTCAGTGTCATTTTTGTTAAATAGACATTAAAGTGACATAATGACAAGTGGCATTTCGTGCGTCAAGCTCAGGTAAATCAGAGTTCATCCAGAGAGAGTGTGACCGATGCAGGTTAGGTTTCTCATAGCCTGCGTCATTTTTCCGTCAATGCACAGCGAATTTAAAATTCCAAGATACATTGTAATTGAATTCATTGAATTCATGTCACTTTGTCTGTCGGCCTTCAAACCTATTACACCAAAAACTCGGGAACCACTAATCTGATTTTTGTGATTCTTTTTTAATTCATCTACATGTTCTCTGGCACGGTTTGCGTATATCTTTTGTTACCTTAGTTATCACAAATAATAGGCAATAACAATAAGAAACAATCAAGTCGGGAGAAAAACCAATCTTCGAAAAGAGATTATTGCATACGCTGCCTAAACGGTTAGAGATATATGGCAACAATGCACATCAATATTTTTCGCATTAAAGAGTTCTACAAAAAATCCGCGACAGCAAATGTCTATTTACAAGCGTTAACCAAAATTATTGAAACAAAGGTTTTAAAAATAGACGTGTTAAAATACTTCAACTTAAGAGAGTAATTCAAGTAGATAAAAATAAATCCTAATCCAATTAAATGCGTTCTGTGTTGTATTGCATTTAAGAAAGATGAAAACTATCTTTTTATAGTAATATTTGCACGAATAGTTTAGATTTTACAAGTGTTTAAATTTTATATGCAGTCACGGCCACCGCGTCTGCCCCGTCGTGTGTTGCCTCGGGAGGGCCAGGCAAGCATTTGATTGGCAGGCTACATCATGGTGCATCACATGAAACAAACAGTTTTTACTACATTACTTGGGCTCTAATGACCTTTGATGTTGACGAGCCCTAAAGCCCCACCAAAAAAAACAAACTACATTACTGTACTTGAATCACGCGCCACTTTGACTGAAACATTGCGGATCTCGTTGGTGGGGATAGATTTTCCTCACACACTCTAGACGTATTCTGAGGTAAATGCGCTCGCAGTGCTATCTCGTGGTAATGATTAAAAATGGCCCACTTTAGAAACGCCGATTAATCTCCTTCCTGTATCTCCATGGTTAAAACCTTAACAAATATTGGAGGTGTTCAGAAATCAATCCAATGAACTCGATTTTTGTGCATTTCGAATAGATTATAACGTTGTATTGAAAGTAATGCGAACACATCAGAGGTCATGTGTGTGTAAGTATTACAAGATGAACAATTAGGGAGCGACGAAATGCACAGAAAAAATACTTTTGCTAAAATACATGCATCGAAGTTTTATTTCTTTCTCAACATTAATTTCTTTTTGTATTGATAAATATTATTTTCTCCTGTTAATTGACGTAAAATTTCATTAATTATTTTAACAATCGTGGTTTCTAACAATGTGAACCAAGTTAAGAGTTCAACACTAGAACATATTTGTTTTGTTTGAAATATCACCGCGTATACCTAGAAGGAATGTAGGTAGTAAAATTACCGTATTAATAATATAGCATTTTTATCTAGGAAAATAGCTGTTAAATATCGTACGTGTACAAGACTTAAACGTTTGTAAGGTAGTTAGTTTCGAGGAAAATCCACACGAATCCATCAATTATCTTGTGGAGTTGTTGAGGAAAAGAGGAGAATCTCATGATTGAAAAATAGTCTATATTTATTCCTAAAACTTAGCCAGACATGAAAACGAGTATAGTACTGTCATGGAAGTTTTACAAATCTCTTGTAAAGGGTATTGTTAACAGATTATTGCAATCAAATTATATCACGAGTGATTAAAAAGTAAATATATAAATTAGTTAAAAGTACCTCATTTCTTAAAATTAAATTGAATAGAATCCTTACAGTACTTCAGTTATTGGAAATAAACGCGTCGCATAGCGCCGTGAGAAAAAACTGGTTTGTACACATACACTCACATGTAAGTGAAATACCTCTGACTGAATAAATGACTGATTAATTGATTGATTGGTTGACTAACCGACGAATGACCGACTAACTCACTAATCAAGAAATCTCAGGAACGAAGCCATCAAAATTGAAATTTGGTAGATATATTCCTTGTGTGACGGAGAAATCTGTTAAGAACGGATTTTAGAAAAATCCACTCCTAAAGGGATGAAATGGGTGTTCCCATCATAACTCTGGAATGCCTGGAGAAATTTCAACCGAACTTCATACACAGATGACTGGTTATGTGTCAACAAACACTGACCGAATAAAACATCCTTAACAAGGGGGTGGGAAAGGCGTGACAGATAAAAATAATGAAAAAAATCCCATCTCATATTTGAAACCATAATTATCGGTGCCATTGAAATGAATAAGGAATCCTAGAAGCTTCGTAAGTTCACAATCCGTCCAAATTAGAGATATTATACTCCTAGCATATCTGGGCTAGGGGTTGGAATGGATGGAAGGTAAATATAATCAAAGACGTCCGACATTGGTATTGAATACATCAGTTTTGCGATCGAAGAAGAGAAGGTTACCCCTGCCAATGCCGCTTGAGTCCACGATCACCTGATACGAGGGAATATACTGCGTTTCGTTAGGGGATGAGGTAGGGATGGAATGCAAAAATAATCGAAAATTACTTACATTAGTGTTGAAATTATAGTTTTCGGAAACACTGAAATGAGTAACGACATTCCCGAGAACCCCAAGCTCCAAAATCAGTCCTTACATACCCCTTGCTACCAAAGGGAAGGGTTTGCTAGGTACAAATTATCGAAAATGATAAATAGCAGTGACGAATTTCGAGTTTTCGGCGTCGCTGAGATGAATGGCGTCATCCCATATACCGTTTGTCTCAATTCAGCCCCAATGAATAATGAAACATCCCTTACCACTCTCAAGGGACAGTGGAGAGGATATTGACATGAAAAAATAATTGAAGAGATCTTATTTGCATCGGATCTATAGTTTTCAGGTTTTTTGAGGTCTAAATATACTACCTAAATTAAAGGTTCTGATCACAAGGTGGTACTGCTCCCTGAAAGCTGGGGTGGGAAGGGCGATTCATAAGAATTATTTAAAACGAGCTACATTAGTGTCGAATCTATGGTTTATGTGTTTTCTGCGTTGAATAATCATACTTTCGATGATGTTATGTAACCATTCAAACCACATGTGGTGCACGGCAGATGGGGATTGGAATGAGCACAACACGAAAACTTACCGAAAATAACCGATATTAGTGTCAATCATTCATAGTGTTCGGGGTTGCTGAGATGTAATATATTGAACTCCCGATACCGTTTAGTGTAAGTTCAGACAACAATTTTCTTATTCTGCGTTTAAGAAAATCGGAATAAGTAAAAGCCAGGCAACGCTGAGTTCTCAGCTAGAATATAAATTTCATACGTATTGGTTCTTGAATTAATTTTAGAATATCTCTGAGTGGGTATTAAAAATTATATCAGTGAAAATAAATGATTGAGGATACACACAAGTACTATCAAACCACCAACATTAATAGATCACATTCTCATAGAGTATCATTGGGGATAAGAGAAAGAATAAAGTTGGAGACATAATACAGAATTCACCCGAGCAAAGATGCGGGTACTCGTCTAGTTTATTATAAACAGGACAAAAAGAAAGAGAAGTTTCCGTACTTTCAAAATTTATGATAAGGGAACTATCGCATTAATTGAAACCAAAATTTTAATATTTTGTTTACATCTCTCGCGTTAATATCAATTATATTATTAAATTTATTAATTGGTCCCATCAAATTGTTTAATAAAGTTGTATACAATGGTTTAATCGTTCATGGATGTTCGTAAAACGTCAATACATGGTTTCGTAAGAAAGCTTTGGTTCAAGTAACCAAAAATATTAATTTTTAATTATTAAGAGTAATTTAAAGTGTTTGAATTTTGTTTATATCTGAGATGTTATTATTTCTGTTAATAAAAACTTTAAAATATATCAGTGAATATATGTTTGTATGCTTATAAATATACGTATGAATGCTTGTGTATATTTTTTTGTACATTTGCGTACGTTTTTTCTACCCATTTCTCAATAAAACTAGATATACGGAAGGTTGGGGCAAAATCCTTACTTTTTAGTTTTTTTAATACACGTGAGACTTGAAAATGAAAAGCTCAAATTAGGTTCTAAATTGACACAGTATATTCTCTTCAACTTTGCGTGCAAAACAATAGATAAACCTTTACCTCCCACTGTATTTTTAAATTTTCGCAAGCCGTTTTTCCGGACTATTGAACCATGTGATCGGTCAATAACCCGCAGTCCAAATCTTTCCCCAATATGGTGGATCTCTACATGACGAGGGGAAAGAAAAGGATGTTCAAAACAATAACAAATTTAATTATAATAGATGAAAAATTTTGGATTTGCACATTGAAAAAAAGCAAACAAAACTATTATCCTCATTAAATTTCATTATGTGAGTTAATCCTAGTCTTATACAGTTAATATAACTATGATCTCCGCTGTGAACACAGTTTAGATGTGATCTCCGGATATGCAACGCTGCTTACAGAACTATTTGCTGATGACTGTATTATATATCGAAATATTAACGAAGACAGAGATCAAAATACGTTACAGAGTTAACTAAACGAATTACGGAAATATGCTGAGACGAATAAAATGAAAATAAACCTTATAAAAAGTAAATCTTTGTTTTTCTAGATAAAAAATAGAACGTGCTCTGAATGATACATTAAATCATCAGGTAATTCCTGAAGTTTCAAGCTGTAAATACTGAGGATTTACAATTTCTCGTAATTTAAATTGGGCAGAACATGTTAAATACACAACGCAGAAAGCTTGGAGAGCGCTGCACTTCGTGAGACGCGTACTATAGAAAAGGGAGCTCGAAATCTAAAAGCTTGGCATACACTTTAGTTCGACCTCTACTGAAGTACGGCGCCGCTTGCTGAGATCCGTATGGGCAGGGTCAAATTTATGAATTAGATTAAATACAAACAAAGGTTGCAAATTGTTTTAGGCAATTAAAGCCTACACGGGAGAGAGCCTTTGTGAAAACCAGTGATCGCTAGGCACCACTAGCCGAATTATATTAGTCGCGGCTGCCACAAGCATAAAGAAAAGTGTAGAAGACCGAAAAACCACTGTTTGCTACAGTGAACAAGACGGTGAAATTATTAACTGTAGAAAGAAGTTATGTGAAAGAGCACGATAAAAATTAACTTCACTTATTACACGTATAATATGCAAAAATAAACACATAAAATTACATTTTTCATGAATGAGAATAGTTCGTCCATGTTTCCGACTTATTAAATTTGATGTATTTCTATAATTTACCTAATATTAACTTACGGTACATGCAGTTGAATTTTTGCTACATTATTTCTAATACTCCTACATATGTGTAATATCTTTTTCCATTAATACATTACAAATTGAGGGAGGAAAGCTCGCGTTACATTCTGCGTGGGAATTTGTTTGTCCGAAAATGCTTAGCTTGCACTAAGGATTTCTAATTTCACACAAGGCTTTATAGCGCGGGTTTTCGTCGTGTAAGAATTGTTTCTTTTTTTCTTACTATGTATGAAACCTTAGTCGATCCTTATTTTTAAACAAATAAACAAAATACGGCAGTAAAACAGTTTACTTAAAAAGCTGACGAACGTTATTTTTACAAACGTCATATATGAGTATTTAATACGTGATATTTGTCTAGTAAGGGAATTGGGAAGGAGAGATGTTAGGTTGACGGGGAACTTACGGCACCGAACCGACATTTGTCTGGAGTAAGGGAGGGAAACCCCAGCTGAAAACCTCACCTAGTTCGGCCGAACAGGGTTTGAACCCATGCTCTGCCGCTCATCGGAATCGTGGAAGCGAAGACGCTAACACTAGACCACCGCTGTCGGTGGTTTCTTCATCTCTAAGAGAAGAAACCGAATCTAGTAGGATCAATCCGTTTTATTTCTATAAAATAGGAAAACTGCTACTCAAACATTTAGAAATTTTTCTGTTCGGAGAAATGTAAAAACTGATTGTTTTCGCTATAGGCGGATTACAGCGACGTCCGCCGGATGCGAAAACGAGCTCTAAAGACTGAAGAATGACGTTTTCACAACTCTTCCTCCGAGTTTTGACACGCTTCTACTAAAGCATTTGCAATTTTTGAGTGGACAAATTAAAATTAAAAATGTCATCTTAGATAATCTACATTCGAAAGCGGATGTGCCTCACGAAGATGTCCACAGAGGGATGATGTCCATGATTCAAACCAAAACAGTTGACAAGGTAGCCATAGAGAACGAGTTGCCCTGCACGTGAAAATGGAGATAAACCATCAGGTGCACATATATGTACAATATGTCAAAAACAGATCCACACATTAGAGCACTGTTCCGTGCCATTAGACCATGAAGATGAGGGATACGGCATGCGGAAAATTTGCTTCGATTGTGATGCAACGAGAACTACGCGATCGTTAATTGCATCTCAGGAAATAGAGAATTGGAGAGGTCTTGGTAAAAAAACTAATCAGAATTGGAGAGGTCTTGCTAAAAAAACTAATCAAAGTAAAAGCTTGCATCTTGGAGGAAATAAAACTCGCATCAAAGACACCATAACATGGAAAATCTTCCAGTGATAAAAAATGCAAATTGTTTCTCTCTACACGTGGTCAATGGAGAAACAATTTCAGTATCTAACACCTCCACATTCAATAGTTTATTTCCAAGCCTTGTTTGTGCATGCAAATGACAACGATACATTCTTGAAACAGGTAATTTTTTGAACCGTCAAACGTTTTACTTTTACAGGGTTTTTTTTATTGAGTGATTTCTATTGTGTACAGGTTCAAAATCTCGCAAAGGACGTGCTCTTCTTCCGAATGATTGAATAAGCTTGCCAACGTGATATAACTCGGACTACTTACCGAATGAGGACAGAACTTTTGTTTCATTTTGGCGATAAGCAAAAAATTCCGAGTTGTATGTAGCACTGACGTGGGGTTTCTGGCAAAAAGGCTAATGAAATCGACACCGTCAATGCTAGAAATTAAAACTTGTTCAGAAGGATGTAAAAACAGGAATTATGGGGTGCTTGCTAGTTGATGATAGATTACTCCAACGAGGTAAAACGCTCGGAATTTTTGCATCACGGGATACAAACACTTCTTTCTGTGTTAAAGAATGCATTGGAGAAACAAAATCAAAAATTGATGAATACGGCACACATTTAAATATTGAAAATACTTTTATACGAATGCGCGTGTGTGTATAAATTTTTAATAATTTGTATGATTTCTCCCCTTGTATCAGGTTCCCTCTTTGTATTGGATCCATACGAATATGTTAGTGAAACAGAAACCGGATACACACAAATGAAATTTAAGGAGTGTCCGGAATTTATCACAAATCCAACTAATGGTAAAGTTTATTCACTATTTGGAATCATCGCTAATGAGGGCTCCATAGAACTGATGGAAAAGACAAATCGTATTGGACATTACAAGGTTCTGTGTAAACGGAAGAACCGCTGGATTCAATATGACGATTTAAAGGGCACATTAACCAAAGTACCAAATTCTAAACAGTTTGTAACAGCATTTTTATTATATTATTTGCAATAGTAATTACAAAGTGTCAAATAATATTGAATATTTTCAAAGAATTTTTAATATATCCTATTTTTGATCACAGTTTGAATTTCTTTGGCTATGAATTCTATCTTCCATGTACTCAAATGATTCACGATATATTACTTTCTTCCACCACTAATTACGAAATGCGATGAGTAAATGTATTGTCTTATTTATTACGTGAACAAAATAACAATGATATATTGTTATTTTAAGTTTATATTTTGGTATATATTGTCCAAAATTTTGGAATTTATTACTGCCGGAATACTTAAGCTGAATTTGTTTGAATGCACACAAACATTCTGTAAAACTCTCAGTATTATCATTGATTTAAAAAAATCTTAATTGACAAACAAAATTAAAAACCTAAAAGCATAAGAAAATTCTGTTTAAATCAAATGCTGAAATAGTTATAAATCTTTGTGAAATAAAGATTTGTCTATTTGAATTTTTGAATACTTTATATTCAATGTAACAAAATGCAATAATTCATGAATTTCTTATTTAAAAACGCAAACATATTACCTTTTTATTATTTTTAGTTCAAAATTAATGTTTTGATAAATGTTGACACGAATTTTGTAATTTATTAATACTTTTTTCTCTACATCTTCGTAAATTAATGATGTAAAATACGTTTAATTATTTATAAACTTTTAATACATTATTCTGTGTTGATTAAATGGTTCATTGTTGTTTAATAAACATATTCTTAATTAATCATGTTACGTCGAATGAAAATGGTAGACGGGACCGGGATTCGAACCCGGGACCTTGAGCTCTACGCGCTCATGCGCTTACCGACCGACGTAACATGATTAATCTGTTACCTGGCGGTGAGGTTCACCGCAATCTAAGAGATTTCTATGTTTGTGAAACATATTCTTATAGTTCTTGCGTAGATAAATTGTTTATAATACTTTAAAATGTCTGCCAGCTGATTATCTGTAAAGAATATTCAACTAGTCGGAGTGCGATGAACAAATGACATTTTTTAAATAAAATTGGCCATAACAATAAGATTAAAACATGATTTGTTTAAAGATTGTATAATAATAAATATAGACAAGAACTTTAAAGTTTAATACTTAGAGGTGCCCACCCCCCTAACCCTTATGATGCAGACCCCCTCGTAAATTTGCGAGACCCCCCCACCCAAAAAAAAAAATCCACCACCTTCACTTTGACTCTCTTCCAAATCATATTCCAAAAGTTTAGGAATATTTTACAACTTTGTCCCTCTTATTTACCCTAACTCCATAGGTAAATACTAACCCGTTTGCAAAACCAGTGCACATGCTTTCTCATACACTTTTAAGACTCTTATCTATAAAGTACCCAAACTAACTTTACTAAGAGAAAAGCAACCATTTTCATGCACCCTATATTGATGTTGACAATAGCAGTTTAATTTTCTGCGTATAAAATAAAAGGAAAGTGATCGCATGAAGATGGCAATTGTTTGGTACAATTTTTTCTAGAAATTTTGCGAAAAATCGAAAAGAAACCTATTTTTTTGTCTTTTACATGCGCGGTAAAATATAGTTTACACTAAGAAATATACAGTAGGCGAATCATTCCGATCCGAAGGGTAAGGATGTTTGTGTGAGTGGAAGGTTGTGTCAGAGAGCAATTGGGAACGAAGAAGTGGTGTCAGTGAGGGAAGTTCCCAGCCGCCTTCTCATATTTTACAGGTTGTACGGTTTTACGCACGACGTATTAAAAAGACATTCGGTATCAGAGACACTAAAAACGAATTTTTCCGTCAAAATTTCGCGATTTTTTTCTTGGTTAGACTGTCTCTGGACCACGTATATGAGAAAGTAAAAAGTATGTTCATCGCCATTTTACTGATAAAGGATACATTTAAAAGAGATTACAATACAAAATATGTTTTAATTTGTATTTCAGCAGATGAAAATTAGGAAAGTAGAAGAACAGAGTTTGAATTTTTTTAATTTCAAAGAACCATACTCAGATTCCATATACATATATTCAGATTCATGTGCGCTAAATTGAGATTTCGAGGTTTCTTACGTTTTGTCGGATTATTTCACTGGACAAACACCTCAGATACATGTTCCCTTCTTCACTTGTAAGCAAGAGAATGAGGCAATTAGTAGATTTGTCACTCGTTTTTTAAGAAACGTAGGTCATGAAAATCTTCAAGAAAAATATAGTATAATTCGTAACGAGCGTGTGTGACTCCAAATATTCGTAAGCGAAATTTGCATTAAAGAAGCCAATATCAATGTACAAATAGAAAAACGGCAGTTTTTCTTTCACTTCTTCTTACCGTAAACCGCACGCAGTAACGCTTGACCAGTGTTTGACGCTTTATCAGACTACGGCTTAGAAGATCCACTACCGTTGCACATTACTTAAGATATTTTGATTATTACATTAATTTTAAATATTTTTGGAAAAGTACTATTTACTTATATACCTATTGACTCACATGAAACGCAAACACTATTACTAACACAGTGAAAATTGGTCAATTCCTCACAAATCGGGTATAGCACTATAACAAAAACACGCAGGCTCCAGAACGGCGATACATGGGAAAAAAGACGAGATATAAAATTGAGCTCCGACCTTGATCACGCACAGTAAACTAATACACTGAAGGGAAAGCGATGAATCTTCAGTGTATCGCTGTTTTCTAGATGGGCCGGCTGTTGAGTAATATGACCATTTCAAGATAGGCAGGTATCTGTTGTCACTTCTTCGCTTACGCGAGGCGACGAGTCTCCCGGTCTTTTGATACACAAGAGGTGACCCCCCGACCCGTATCCCACGCTCGTGCCTGCTTATTCAGCGGTCTAGATCTCTGCTCGGCATGATTTTTTACGATTAATTTGTCAGCTTCGAAAATGGATTGAAATTATTTATCATGTTAAAATATCCGTAAAGTTAAAAAATTAATAGGACATTGGTATGATTTTTATTTTAATATATGTTATTTTTAAAAGTATTTTTATTATTTATCTATTAAATGTTCTAAACTTCCAAAAAAAACTATATTTTGAACTCCCCTCCCCCCCAAAAAAGAAAAAACTCAATGACGCAGTTTGTGAGCAACTCTGTATTAATGTGTTAATGTTCGTGCTATACGGTGTTGCATAAAAACTTTTTTCTCTAGGAGATGCATTTTTCTTTTTAGTACGCGATGACAATATTTGCAATATGCTTATTTCATTGTTTGTTTTTACGGTATTTTTGCTTAGAAACTATTTAATAGAACATGCTTCAAAATTGTATTGTATTTTTTGAAAGTGTATTTTTATTACATTTTGATTATTTTTCAGGAATGCAAGAGATTATATTGTTTACAACATATTACATTTACAATGAGTTTTTATAGTGTAAATAATTAGTAGTTATTGAGAAACTGTTATTTACGTATGTTTTCAGAGTAGTGCTCTAATGGTTATACCAGCTTTGTATGGTTGTATTAGTTGCTCTTTTGCTGTAAACATTCGCAGTTAATTGTTAATAACAATATTAATGAATTATTTTTGCAGTAATAAATGTGTAGTAACAAATTCACCCCCCAAAAATTGAAAATTTTTGAATTTGAAGAAGGTTGTTCCAGTTCCTTAGTGAAGTTGAACAACCCTCTATATTTTTTAATGCAATAGTAATATATTTTAATTTATGGTAATTAATTAGTACACAATTTTCCCGTACGAGTTTTTCAGTTGTGGGGAACTTCCCAGAAGACGCGTGATTACGGGTGATGAACCGTGTACTCCTCAAATATAAATTTATATTATCTACAAAATTATATTTATATTATTTTTTATGAAACGGTTCTTATTTTCAGGTTAATCCGTGCTAATTGATAAAATATATTAATTGGTTGCTGGACCATTTATTTATTTACATTGTTTCATAAATTTAATTTAATGGTATTTCATGTAGTAATGAATAAAAAAGATTTGGAATGGACAAGCAACCATGTTTTCATGTGGATTGACATATTCATGTGTACGTTTTAGCTCATTTTTTGTTCCTTCCTTTTATCAACAAGAACACGTCGATGTTATGAGTCCGATAAATAAGTTGTATTTACTGAAATATAGTAAGATTTCATATGATCGTGGTACATGAAAAATGTGAAAAATATACGAATCTCGAAAAAAGTTATGATTGATAAAGTTGTGACATTGGCCATCGCGATAATGAAATTTTCAAATATTGAGGAAGTGTAGTGAATGCATCCGGTGCCATAGAATTATTCACAAAGATAACATTACGAGTCACCATGATTCATAGGCCACGATTCAAAGGATAGTTTACTTTCAAATGAAAGTAAGACTGAGGTAAATAATGACTAAGTAAATATCTTTGGTATTTTAAGTTTCAAAAAATTGAGGAATGTATATCAAAATCAACAGAGATATGAACAATCTTACAACTTTAACATAAACAATCATTGAATTTTATGGCAAGATGATTATCAAAAATACGTAAATTTTGCAACATTTTGCATTATTCTCAACATAAAACAGACTGATATAAATGGAGTTTGTTTGTTTGTTCAATAAATAAGTGTAGTATAATAATTGGTCTAAGAAATGGTAAAGTTCAATAAATGCGCAGAATATTAGAACTAAGCTTGAGGTTGTTCGTGATCATTTTCGCTAGGTGTGGAATTGTGGGGGACAACGTACACGTTTCTAAAACGTAGTTTGGCTATGTCAGTGTTTCTCAACAAAATATTTTGAAGAACCTCTTTAAACTAATACCGTGTACCTCGTATCTCCTCAATATTGCAAAACTTAATTTTTGGAGGGTAGTGAGGAGAGGATGTGACGGGTATTTGATTCATTCATAATGAATAAACCAAACTAAAACTAAATCACCTCTCAGCCCTTCTATCAAGTCTAAACCTGTAAAAAAATAAAACTTGTAGTTTACATTAAATTATTATTTAAACCTGCATTAACACAATTGTTTAAAATTTTTAAGTGTGAAAGTTCGGGGACACATTGAAACAAAAGAAGTATCACAAAAACATGGTGACATTCTTTCTACTTATGGCAGATCTGCTGTAATATTATGAAAGTTACGATGTAATTAGTTGGTACATTCTTAGAAATATTTAAGAAAGTAGTATGCCATGAAATATGTAATTGATGAGTGCGTATCATTCTGTGAGCGAAAATATGTTTATCTCTTTGTATTTCTCTGTCTTATGTGAATTGTGAAAAGTAACAAAAATATTCAGGAGTAGGCCTATTTGCGATCCCCTTGAGGTAGTTGATGGACCCCTTTATAAGTTCATCAATTGTTGAGTACGCCATCTTGGACTACGTCCTTCAATGTTTACTTTTTAAATTGAAAAAAGAAAACTACTTTAAAATTATGCAAATTATTTATTTATTTAATGTGTTATGGCGAGTTTCGGGTCATTGACCCGATCATCCAACTAACTCTAACTTGGGTAAGGGAATTGGGAAGGAGAGATGTCGGGTTGCTAGGGAACATACGGTCCCTAACCGAAATTTGTCTGGAGTACGTGAGGGAAACCAAATTGGGTCAGTCTGTATCATTGAGGCCATTTAAAACAGAGTCTCGGTGACGGTTGCGATAGTTTGTAAAACGATCGGTACCGACAAATCTAAATTTATATATGTCCTGACTGACGGACTGACTGGCAACAGACTGACTTGATTGTTTGAAACATTCATCAATTTAAAGAAAATTCTATTGAAGACGGGACCGTCAAATTTGGATGGAATGTTACTGTTGTATGAAAGGTGCTCACTGGGAAAGATGTTTGGGAATAACGATTTTCAAGAGGTCAATTGAAGTGATGCGATTTTTTTCGAATTTTCGCTACTTAAGATTTTCACCAACTGCATAAGATGTCATCTAAGGTAAACGTTTTTAATTCAAATACGTATCTAAACTCCTATTTCTGGGTTGTTCGATATTTCTCTTTTTTACACAAGGAAAGGAGTGTCGAATATTTGTATTATGTAGTATATGGATTTCTGAGAATATGTATATACTCGTATGTAGTGATTCTTCACAATGCTTTATATAAAATTCAAGGCCGCCACAAGAGATATGAACAGTAAATGAGAAGTGATATTTCTGGAAAATTTTACTATACAGACTTACTGATTGGGGATAAGGTGGAAGGGTTGTAAGAAAGAGGAAGTGTGAGGGAGCGCCAATTCAAAACCTGACCCAGATCCCCCAAAACCGCGGTTCGAACCTGACTTGAACAACCAAGAAAGATTCTGGTGTTTCTTTCAGCTTCTATTTTAGAACACATTTTTTGCCGTATGTGCCCTAGTTATTACGTATCAGATTATGGTCACCCTTTTCTCTCGAAACTATTCACATACCTGGTTGAAGTAGACAGTAAACAGAGGAACAACGGACAAAAGAAAATAACAGAAGTATGAAATCATCGAAAATAAGGAAACACGATCGAAAATATTTATCTTTGTCATGAATATAAAGAAAAATCAACATGATGGTAAATCAAATAGGTGGTTTATTTAATACTTCCTATGAACTTTACCATTATGTCTTCCGTAATCATTTTTACTGTACATGTTGAGTAGGTCTACCCAAATGAATTTTACTTACATTGAATAAAATATCTACAAAAATATCTGTTGGGTTTTGTGCCTACAAATTTTGTTAACTACTAACTGCGTAATCAGACTTTGCGTAATAAAGATGTTTTGTGGTTGAAACGAAATGCTGTTCAATACGAACATTTTCGAGCGATTTTGAAGGTTAAAGACTCTTGTCTAATTTAGTAAGAGATTGAAGATAATCTGTTACGTGGAAATCTCTTAGATTACGGTGAACCTCAGCGCCAGGTAACAGATTAATCATGTTACGTCGAATGAAAATGGGAGACGGGACCGGGGTTCGAACCTGGGACCTAGAGCTTTGCGCGCTCATGCGCCTACCGACTGCGCCATCCCGTTCGCCACCCGCGCCCGTCTACCATTCTCATTCAACTTGTGAAACCCAAAGACCTCTGAGGTGGTCTCGTAGAGACTAAACTGAGTTGAATGAGAATGGTAGACGGGCGTCACAAGTTGAATGAGAATGGACCGGGGTTCGAACCCGGGACCTTGAGCTTTGCGCGCTCATGCGCCTACCGACTGCGCCATCCCGTTCGCCACCCGCGCCCGTCTACCATTCTCATTCAAGTTGTGAAACCCAAAGACCTCTGAGGTGGTCTCGTAGAGACTAAACTGAATTGAATGAGAATGGTAGACGGGCGTCACAAGTTGAATGAGAATGGTAGACGGGCGCGGGTGGCGAACGGGATGGAGCAGTCGGTAGGCGCATGAGCGCGCAAAGCTCAAGGTCTCGGGTTCGAACCCCGGTCCCTCTCCCATTTTCATTCGACGTAACATGATTAATCTGTTACGTATTAAGTAATAGATGTATTAAGATACCTTTGTTTGACTTCGCAAGATAAAAGAAAATTGAAGACGAAATGGAAGTTATTCGGTTTGATTTAAAACATTTTAATCTAAGGAAGAGGGAACAGAGTCTGATACCCTTTGCCTGACTTTTTCCCCACAAGCACCTTCGCATTGAAAATTTCTTAAAGCGAGAGCGAGACGTTTATAAAGGTCATTTACCACCGCTTTTCAACGCTGCTTCCCGACGCCACTAGTTGACTAACCGAATAGTAGCTGTTAACTGGGGGATTTTCGAAAAGGCTTTGACTTGTGGTTTCTGGAAACCTTCGGTGCGAGTGGTGACGTTTAACGAATCGATGTGCGACGGGATAATCTACCGCGGGTCAATTTCAATGCCCTTTAGTCATGTAAACATAGATTTAAAATATTAAAATTTCGCACAAACAGAACAAAGAAGCCACGAATGCCTGCCGTAAAAATATAATTTAATTATTTTAATTGTATTGTTGTAATAATATTTTCAACGGGAAAGATTAACTTTTTGTCGTGAGAAATGGCATGAAAAAGTTTCACTGTAAGCAATATTAGTTGCAAATATTTGTCCAGGAAATTTTGCATAACTTAGTATTGAACAGTGCGCTTCCAGAAAGGGGTGTAGTGGACCTTGAGCGGTTGGAAGTTTCTCATTATGTTGGATTTTGGCCCAAAAAACGCACCAAAGTGGCAAGCTAGGACCGTAAAATTTTTCACTTTGAAGGTTTCTTAAAAAATGTGAATTCAAACCTTACGCTTTCCAAAAATTGATGATGCAGGACCAACTTTTTTATATAGACCAAGATATTTTTGTTGAGTTTTTTTTTCATATTTTACGGAGAAAAAATCAGGACTTTTCCAAAACTTTCTGGGTAACGCGTGGATTGAGCTTTGAATGACTGGACTACAAGGTGAAAAAATCAAAATATGTTTAAAGCTCAAAGAAAATTATCAAAATTGAAGTTCGAAACAAACATTGGTAATTCATTTAACCCCACTCCATAGAATGCATATTAGGAACTTTGAAGCTCTATTCAGAAATCTATGGTCGATATTTTTTAGTGTTTTCTCGTTCTTGCATCTTCAAATTTTGGAAAGCGTAAATTTTTACTTCACATTATTTCTCAGATACCTCTCAAGTATCCTACTTTAAAATTTATGGCCTTAGATTACGAATATGGATTTTTTACCTTTAATGCAACAGTGCGGCGCTTCTTTTCGAAGTCCTACACATGCTCGAGAAGAAGGTAACAAAATAATTCAAGAATAATTACCACCCACGTTTCTATGTTACGTATATACATATTTTTCAATCAATCACAGTTACATTCCTTTCAGTTCCGTTGTACTTTTCTTCTTTACTTTACCGTCAACCAATATATTCATAAAACCCGTGGTTTATTCCAATCCATGATGTACAGCATATAATCGCACATTCTATCGTTCTTTTCAGCATTAGATAAGAGAAATACTCATAAGACCTTCTTCCATAGTAATATTCTAACTGATATTTGTAATATTCTAATCTGATTTTGAAAAATAGTCGAGTGTGTTGTCATATATTATTTTACGTGTTTGTATTTAAAATAATATTTTTTCTAAGGGAAAGAGCAAGGATGGTTATAATTACCTCGAATTATCCGGATTACTCCGATTACCCGGAATATTTCGATTTAACCCAGATTACCAATTGACTGTCTGTCGACTTACCTAAAATATTTCGCCTCAGTTTTTTTCATCTAAATAGCCTATTCAAGCTAAATTATAATTAATAGGACCTTAAAGTGAACTATTGGGCTTTCAAAATTTTATGACAGCTCTCAGATCACCGCTACTGATGGGGAGGGTGGTTTCTTCTATACTAACTGAAACGGTATGAGCACTCCCATGCGGCCAAATTTGGCTCTACATCCGTGCTTCCAGCGTTGTATTATGCAATACAAATGCTTACTGAGAAGTAACCTGATATAAAAGTCTAATTTTTATAGCAAAAGTTATGGGTTCGAAGACCGTAAACGGTAGAAGTGTATGTCTCATTGATCTTATATAGCACGTAAATATATGTACCTAAAGGTATTTTTACAAGATTTTCTGGACCAGACACCAGGAGATTAAAGGTGCGTTTACATAGGACCGCCGGGTGGATGAAGTGGTCTGGGGCAAATTTTGAATTTAAGGTCCCCTCGCCCTCCTGCTTCAAACTCATTCACCCCTCTCTTCAATCGGTAGACGTATATAGTACACAAAAGTAAGATAAGATTTAATACTTTTCACGATACATAAATAATAGGTCGCACTTAGTAACTTATAAAATAGACATTAAGATATTTATTGAATCAGTAAATAATAGAATATAATATTGTAGTTTTATACATTATCCCAGGAACAAATCTAAATTGTATTCAATTCTGTAATGTAAAAACCAAAGACAATAATTTATCAATCATTGTTTATCAATAAAGATTTATCCTTGTGAGTCCTTTCCTCTGAGGGAAAATGATCCCTGTAACAACTTTTCAATTTTGTTTTGTTTTGTATCAAGAAATGTTATTTAACTATCATGGGACCCTTTTCTTGGGACCTGGGGAAAACTAGCCCATTCCCATTTCCGCGTCTTGGCAGCACTGAAGTCAGGAGTGTGAAGGAACAACCTGGGCAAAAGGAAAAAGAGAACGTCCGGTCGAATCGAATCAGTTGTGAAACATTGGAATTAATGTAGGATGCAGAACACAATGGTTTAGATAGATCCAGGTTTGGAGAATTGGAGTGTTTTATGAGAGGTGACAAAACCCCTACAACTCTTGTGATGCTTCACAGTTCCTCCCAAACCCCTATCTTCCCGCCATCCCTCTAAGTGAACTCGTCCGATCTATTTATACCCTGCACCCGCTCCCGCCCGGACGCGAACCCAAGGTTTTCCTGTTTCCCATTGTGTCATAATTAGTCCAAGCAGCCGTGCGCCCAGAAGCATTATGCAACCCTCTCACCCTTACGTGCACTCACGGATCTGTGACAAAAACCCACAGCGACATAACCCCACACGACAAAATGTGTGACAATACCCCACATCCCTTTACCTGCGTCGAAGAAAATACCATCCATAGGGGCTTCAACTGATAGTCCCACCTTTCCTTATGTTGTGGTCATTTTTCCCCTTTATTCTCAAGTTCAAATCCTAGTACACATTGCTATAAATATAAACATTAATATTTACATTATTAAGCGGAGACTCATATTTTTTTGTAAGAGATAGACGAATAAAACACATAACATCAAAATATTCAACAAAAGGAACAAAATAAATACTGGAAAAACTTAACATATGTTATTAATCAATAAAAAAATTAATATTTATTCATCATTCTATTAACATAATGATATATATTTTCGACGAAGCTGTTGCTCCCTAATAAAAAGATTAATGTGTGCGTACTATAATATAATTAATAAATATGCGAAAATGGCCGCACGTTATAACACCAATTGTAACATGTTTAATGGTTGGGGGAAAATACGAACAAAAGAAACAAAATGGCCGCACATTATAGCGCCCGTTTTAAGATAATCAAATTTGGATATTCGTAGCTAGCTCAGAGGTACCAAATTTAGATAAAAATACAGAATTTTCATACTACCATTACCAACCTATGTCGTATAATAATCCCCGGTTGGCAAATGACAATCCCTTACCTGGCCTACTCGGCGGAGTGATGATTGATGCCTAGATGTCATTAAGATTTAATAGAAATAGGGTAATGGATTCGGCCTTTTCATTGACGTGACATACAAATCCTTCTCGAAAAAACACATTATTCACAAAAAATGTATATAATTTCAGAAAACAAATTCATCATTGCTACTTCCATAAATAATTTCTCTTTAGCACTTCCCCCCAAAAAACTAACAAAGCATGCAACTTCACTACAACACATAATAAAATCTTAAATTAACACTGGCTTTACTAATGTGTTTTTTTCTTTTACAATAAAGAATGGAGTTTGTAAGTTCAACATCATACGAGCTGAATGTTCATTAATCACCAAAATTGTTTATAAACATTGACTTTCAGTTCCCTTCGTGGCTACGGTGTCAGCGTGATCGCTCGTCACCAGGTCATCCCGGGTTCAATTTTGTGAATAAAATTTGTAGCTTTTCATTTCCACGTCTGTTTAAATAGCTGTGATGTATGAAAATTTCACCCTCCGGGGTTAACAACCGCCCTCTACGACTAACAACCGCAGTTGTAATACTCTGGATCCTATCTAGACGCTGTTCCTCCGATCTCGGTAAAATTCACGATGTGTCTATTGAGTAAACTCACACAAAAACTGAACTTTACTGGCACTCGTCATTCGTGGTCCTAGGTGGTCGAAACGAGATACATACTGTGAGATTTGAATAATTCACGGATTAATTACCAATTTAATCATCCATGTTACGAAATTACGAAGTTTAAAGGAAAGAAAGAGCCAAGAAATTTAAAACAAGGACCGTTGGATGGTCGACAGAGGGCAGGCGGTCGCACCCGGTCGCGGTGAGGGCATCGGCGGCGCCCTTTAACATCGAGTAAAATTTATGACGTTTTAGAAATCGCAAGCTAGCGAGGGGATGAGGGAAAAGACCCGACCCGACTTAATAAACCACAGATGGGCGGAGAGTAGGAACAAGTACGAACTTGTGTGAAAAATCGTTAAAAGCCAAAGCGTCGTTGAGAAAGTTCTAGAAAGCAGTTGAAGCCCTTTAAAAATGTTCCAATGAGAGTCGAGGCGCAAGGAGGGGGAATCATTTCGGCATTGGGAGTTTTCGATCACGTGGGATTTAAAATTTTGAAGATTTTTGGGAAAAAGTAGGGATAGAGCCCATTTAAGGCAAAGCAAACTAAATTTCGCTCTCACATAAAGTTTTTCGTCGTGATCACTCACATCGATGTTTTTCGCAACCGCTCAGATGCTCACGCGGCTCACATAGATTTCATAGCTCACATACCGATTTTCGTCAGCTTACATCTCACATCGATGTTATTCGTAGCCGCTCAGATGCTCACGCGGCTCACGTAGATTTCGCTCTCACATCTGATCTCACATAGATTTTTTTTGGCAGCGCTCAGATGTGTTCAGCTCACATCTAAGTTTTTCGTCGTGGTCACTTAGATTTTTTTTGGCGTCACAGACAGTTTTCACCGGAGCTCACATAGAAGTTTTTCGCTTAGATGCTTCGTCAGCTCCCAGATATTTTGTCGCAGCAGATGCTTATCAGATCGCGATCAGATAGATGTTTTCCGCTGAATTAGATGTCTCGTCAGCTTACATCAAAGTTTTTCTGAGATACAAGTTTTTCGTCAGCATTTAGATAGATGCTCGTCAAAAACTCGTACAAGTCTTTCGTCAGCATACGCTTCCGAAACGTACTCACGCAGGGTCGATCACTCGAGTCCTTTTGATAAGTTTGTCGGAGCGTTTTTCGGGTGATTACTGGACGGACGCGGGAAACCCGGAATTTGATCGACGCTGGTCGCAGACAATCCGAGAGGGAGCCGCGCTGACGTCCGTGAGGGATCCACCTCTACTGCTTTCCAATGGTCCGTCATCTTGGTCAGGTATTTTGCGATTTGCTGGTGAAGTTGAAAGCCCACATCGCATTGCGCTAGCGCTTCATTAAGTGTTTGATAAGTAGCTACCAGTATGAGCGAAAACTTTGAACTAAATGAGTGCCTTGATTAAACTCTGTCGCTCAGAAAGGTATGCCAAGTAGAATCAGTGAACTATTGGAACTAAGTAGAAGTTCGATTAAACTGTTAATGAGGAGGAATTATGAGTAAAATCAGTGCTTAACTTTGTTACAAGAAATGAATGTGTAATTGTAGTTTAAAATTGAATAGAGTTAAAAACAGTGAATGTTTATTTTTTGATTATGATAAATGTTGATAAACTTGATTGTTAGTGAATGTAAAATGGTAAAGCCAGTGATTTTCTTGTGTATCTTTTGGTGGGAATGTGGCCACTAGGGCATTAGTGTTTGATTTTTATGCGTGTCCTTTTGGAGGGAACGCCGCCATTCTGGCAGTAGCGCGTCGACAAATGATTGATTTTTATTTGTGTCTGTGGGGGGAAAATTACTTAGGGGATGTTTTTGTGATTAAAAATAGTTTTTTATTAATGGATTTATTTGTCTTGCGTTTTCCTTCAGTGGAACCATTGAATAGTCCTTTCCTTCTGATAAAAATCGAACCCCGTCAAGATTGTGGAGCCCTGAGAGGAGCTAGCCGAGGCGCTTAAATTTTAAATTAAATATTATTTTATTAATTAATCTTTTCAACCCCGTTCTGCCACAATTTGGCTTTTCCCAACGTGGGGCTATTATTAATTAATTATCAACCCCGTTCTGCCACAATACACACATACATACATACATATATACATACATATATACATACATATATACATACATACATACATATATACATACATACATATATACATACATACATATATACATACATACATACATACATTGACGTTCTCTCAGTCTTAAACCGCACTGCTGCTACTATAATGAGAGCGCTTGTGCCATTAGCCAATAGTCTTTTGCAAAAAAAATTCGAATACACTTGGCACAAGAAATAGGATGTATTATACAATACACTTGTAGCGGAAGGCCATCCATTGGCTCATCCAAAAATTGTCATCCTATAGTTGCGAACGGGCGCCAGACGTCATTGGAGACAGGAGCTCGCAGAGCCGAGGCACCTTGTGGAGTTACCTCATTGGTGTGACGAGTACGACCAGGTGTCAGTCAGCTGCCCTCCAATCAGCGACTTCCGTAGGAACTCGGAGATGCTGGTCACGCAAAGCTGTGCGTTCACGTGTATCAATTAATATCTTTGAAGTTCGATAACAATCAACATCGATACGATTTTTCTCGGTCGCGTTCCACGGCGTATTTAAATATCATTGATAATTAGTAACGGATCCATACTGCGATCAGTCATTAATGGTTGAAGTGACAGAGGACAATTTTTCATCGAATCATTTTACTTACAACACCTGACTATTGAGACTTCTAGAAAACGATCCTCGATTTCGACTAATCTCGACGAATGCCACTCGGATTTAGATCATCACGACCTAATATGGCGTCCGCGAAATCTCAACCGAAAAAACGCCGCAGATCAAACTCTCCATCTGATCAAAATAAAACAAGATAAAATCTGATAATAATAACAACCATAAAGCAAATGATGACGATGAAAATCATGACGTTCAATAATCAATCTATCAATCTCTCAATCTGTATTCTGTGTGTGTCTGCATGTGTTCAAATAGCTCCCTCCCCTCTCTTTCTTCTTTGGAAGAGTTGTTAGACTCCACTTACGCCACACGTCTTCTTAGCCAATAATAACCACGAGTATGTTCCACGAAACCTACTCTTATTGGTTGTTCTTTGACGTTTTACCTTAATCAACCAATCCCTGATCATTTTAGTTATGTGACATCCCGTCTCGTGATGTGGTACCATTGTTCCATAGCCGTGTCTGTTCATTCTCAAAATATTAGGTCACCAGTTGAAGGATCGCTCAGCCGACCAGAAGGCTATTCCCCGCTTCTTCCTAAGGGATCCCCTCGGTTCTAGTCAAACACCCCCTCTTTTGTATTACTGCCAGCTTTCTTCTAGAAACACAAACCAGAAGGCGTGAACAGCTTATAACAGATGGCCAGACATTTGCAGTAAAGGATCAACCTCCCCTTTTGTTAGACGTAAAGTAAACCAGATGCACGCTTTCTCTTTTCTGTCAGTCGCGACATGCACTTATTTAACAATTACCCTCCTTCGTTGCGCAGTATTTTCCATGCGACGTAGTTTTGCAAATAATTATTATATTGAAAATACTATTAAATTATGAAAAAGGTTTAAAGTATGAATTATTTATTACAGTACGAACATATTCACTGATCGCATACATGCACTTAAACAATTGTGTATTATCATTTATAATCTACTACTTAGTTTTCATTATGAAACATTGGTCCCGAAATCCTTCCATTTTCTTTCTGCGTCCATAAAACAACCAAAAAATTGTATTACTTTGATGGTATTATTTACGTCTTCATTTAAGAATATTAGTAATTTTAATATAATTTCGTTCTTATCGACGTTTTCGGTGACTTACGTCATGTCTTATTTCGAAATCACTGCGGAAGTTCCGTTTCTACAACCTGTCTTTAGGCTCGGCTGCGCCAGAATTTTACATTAAGTAGCTCTTAATATGGAAGTAGGGTAAATGTTCGTAAAATCTTTTCTTAGCGGACATTCTTGATAATTTTTAGTATCACGCCCTTCCCAACCTCAACTTCTAGGGGTGTCGTGCACTTCATGTTGTTTCAAGGGTAAATGATGTCATTGGAAATACTCTTATACATCTCAGAATACACAGAAATCATGGACTCGACCCTAATAACGATCTTTTTACGTTATTTTTTCGTCTTTCCATTCCCACCACCAGCTCTAAGGGTACCATGCTCCTATGTGATCTCAACTTGAACATAATGGCATTGGTAGTTTAAACATCTCATCAACTCCAAAAAAATGTACCCGATGATTCATTTTATTTCGAAACTAGTTTTCAATTATTTGTATCCATTAACACAATTCCACCCCTCTCAAGGGGTGCTAGTGAAATCTTTGTTTCATGAGGGCAGAATTCAGACTGACACGATATCGGGATATTACTGTCAATTCAGCGACGCAGAAAATTATGAATTCGTCTCTCGTATCTGTGATGTTTGATATTTTTTTTCCATGGCACCCCATTTCTTGGGGGTGCTACATTTTACACGGACTAATTGTGGACTTAGGCGTCTTTGAGAATGTCACCTCTAATTTCAGCGGTCCCGAAAACTATAATCTCAATACTTTTTTTTTGTGGGACTTTAGGGCTCGTCAACAGCAAGGTCATTAGAGCCCTTAATCTCAAATTAATATCAGACATTTTCGTTACTTTTCGTTTCATCCTCTTCTTAAAGTGAGTATATTCCCTCATAGGGGATTACCAAGGTCTTATGCATTAAGTGTGAGAGTCTGCTCTTCTGCGCCGTAAATATGATGTATTCAATAACAATATCATTCGTTATTTTATTATTCTTACTTGTTCCCCATTGTTACCCCTTCCCCAGGGATGCTAGGGGTATATTAATTGCAATATGGATTAGTTGTGACATTAAAAGGGATCAGGGATTAACTTATCCATCTAATCGGCACCGAAAAGTATGTTTTTTAATCTAATATTGTATTTTTCTATTTTTTACAGGTTCTTCCACCCACTCCTTGAAAACGCCTGGGATGTCTTACTTCCACAATTTATGTTGTCAGATAATCAGTAATCTGTGTATCAAGTTTGGTTGAAATTGGTTTACGCTGTTCAGAGTTGTGTTGGATACATACATAAAACATTTCATCACTTACTTCAACCCCTTAGACTTTCGTCAAATTCTTTCTTAGCGGATGTCAACACCCTAAAAAGAACCTATCTGCCAAATTTCAAGTTTGTAGGCTTAGTAGTTTCTGAGATTTCGTAATTATTCAGTGGATATTTTGCTTTTATAGGTATAGATTAAAGCGCCATCCATTTCACATTAAAAAGATCACAATTTCTTTTTCAGTTTTGAAGATTTTTATTTACGCAGAATTTTTATTTCAATCGTAGTTCTATCTAATACATGTAGTTCGTAATTTATTTTCTTTTATTCAGTAATGTTTAAGTCATTTTTACTTGTAAAGTGTCTGAGGCACTGAAACAGAAATAAACGTTTTCAGGAAACAAACTTTGATACTCTTAATCGCAAGAAGGAAGTTGATTCTAAAGAGAAGTACTTCAACATATTTTTTGAGAATGAAACTTGAGATTCAAATGCACAATCTAGAGTCGAAATTGGTTAATAAATCATCATGTACATCCGGTTTGTGTTAAGCTTTCTTTCGAGGAATATGGCATATAAAAATTTTTAACTTCCTTACACAGCCGGTTTTTATTTCTGAAAAAGTTGAATAGTGAATATGAGCCCTTGTTCAGTGGAGTGTGTTGACACACTATATTGGAAATTCTTTGTGAACAATCATGAAGCTTCAGATGCTGAGTACAGCAGTAATGAACGGAAATTTTTCTCTACTCATTATTCAGCCTCGAGTTCTCCATTTGCGGGCATTCGTTTTTCTTTGTCTCTTATCAGCGCACTTCAGAGTTCGTGGAGAAAATACATCTTCGTGGGAGACAAAGAATTTTATCTCCAGACTGTCCTTGCAGGATCCTCTTAGTGTGGTGGACATTTGACGAGTCATTGTTTCTTGGCAGTGCCAAAGAGGCAGGAGAAAAAAGGAGGGGGGACTGTTTGACCCAGATCTCAAGAAGTGAGGCCCTTACGGGTGTTTCCAATAATTGATGAAAAACATTTTCAATACCAAAATTGAGTTGTCCGCGAAAAATATAACTGATTTTTCATGTTACCTTGGGCTCAAAGGAAACTTTCCGTAAGAAAAAATTGTCAATAGTTAACTGGCCATAAATAATTGTTGTTAAATTATTGTCCTAATGGTTAATTTAAAGAAATTCAAGAATGATTAGACTTATTAGAGAAGTATATAAAATTGAATATTATTGAAATATTCATCATTATAACGTATCCAGTGATAACAATAATAAAATTCACGACCCTATTAAACTGTCACATCATATATTTCACCAATTATTTCAACATTACAACGTTTTGACTCCAATACGAGTCATAATCAGGTAAAACTTACATTAAAATATTGATGTAAATATTTTTATGTAAACTTAACCTGAAGATTACTCATATCAGAGTCAAAACGCTGTAATGTAGTAATTAATAGGTGAAATATAAAACGGGTCTGTTTAAAAGGGTCGTGAATTTTATTATTTTTATAATAATTATTAATATTTCAATATTCGCAAATTCATTCAGCATCTCTGTGTATATTTTACTAGCTAGGAAGCATGATCGGTGTATATTCAAAAATGTATTTAAATATTTTCTACCATTTATCTATCTAAATATATAAAAGCGAAATACCCTTGACAGACAGACAGACTGATTGACTGACTGACTGACTGACAAACTACTCTAGAAATTGCAGGAACTACGAAGCATACAAACTTGAAAATTGGCAGTTAGGTTCCTTTTGGGAAGAAAATATTCGCCAAGAAAGGATTTAATGAAAATCTTCCCCTAACGGGCTGAAGTGAGGGTCGGAAGTTTTTGTGTATCCCACAAAAACTCCAGAGTTCCGGAAGTAATATCCACTAAACTTGATGCATAGACGACTGACTATCGGACAACAAGTACTATAGAAGTAAGACATCCCTGTCACCTTCATAAATTCACAATCAGCCCACATTCGAGTTAATATTGCCCCAGTAACCATGAGGTAGGGGTGGGAACGAGGGACAGGCAAATGCAATAAAAAACGACCGATATTGGTGTTGAATACATCAGTTTTTAAGACTGAGAATAGGAGAATCACAATCTCAATGCCGCAAAGTGTGAAATATACAAATAAACGAGAATAACTGATATTATTGTTAACAATATAGTTTTCGGGACCGCTGAAGATAGTAGTGACATTCCTGAACACGCCAAAGTTCACTACAAACCCGAATAAATCCCATCTCTCCTAGGGAAGAAGATGCCATGCAAAAATTAGGGAACATGACGTATACTAATGACAAGTCCACAGTTTTCGGCATCGATGAGTTGACAGTGAAATTCAGATATTATGCAAGTTGAAATTCAGTCCTCAAGGAAGAAACACACCACAAGAAACCCTGGGGGAAGGGGTGGGGTGGAAGTGGGTTTATGTGTAAAAGTATTTTAAATTTAGTTATGAAATATAAAGAAATGAAATTTACTTCGGATCCATAGTTTTAGGGTTGATGAGATTTTTAAACTACCAATGCCGGTAAGTTCAAGTTCAGATCACATAGGGGCATGATATCCGTAAAAAGACAGACATTAGGGTTTCTCCGTTGTTTTTATGTATTTTGAGATGAATAATCATATTTCCAATATTATAACCATTCCGCCCTCATGAGATGCACGACATCTCTAGAGGAGGGGTTCGAAAGAGCGGGAGACGAAAAATTATCTAAAATGTCTGCTAAGACAAAAATTACGAAAATCCACCCGTAAGGAAGTGAAATGGGAAATGGGAATTTTTTCTAAACGCAATGCAATTTCTGTACATTGTTGAAAATATTTCCAAGTAGTCTACGTCATAAATTCTGCATTTCTTTGTCCAAACATGAAAATGTTATTGTTGAAAACCAGTAGTGTGAAAAATGGCGTCAAGTCCACAAACAATTCCTTTACCACGTAAAAAGTGTTGGAAATCCATGATAACTCCAGAGATTTTAGCATCGCTGAGGTGTTAGGGGCATGTTGATATCGTTTTCGTTTACTCTTTGGATCCATACAGCTGAAGGAAAAGATCATGAAGGAAAATAATCTACTTTCACCCTTAAAGTAAGGGTGGAGAGGGGATGAATAAAATTATAATTAACAAGGACTGATTTGCATTGGATCCATATTTGCCGGTACGCCTGAGACTTAACATAGTAATACCAATGCCGCTAAGTTCAAGTTCAGATCTCATTGGGGCACGATACCTCTAGAGCTGAAGATGGGAAGGACGATATGTAAAAATAGCGTGAAACGACTGAAATTAGGATCGAAACCATAATTCTCTGGGTTTTTGAGATGAATTATCATACTCCTACTGCCGCTATGTAACCGTTCAGATCATGTAAGGTGCACGTCACCGCTAGAGTTGGCAACCGCAAGAAATAAAAAATTATCGAAAATTGTCTATATTAATGTCAATGCCCTTGCTTTCAAGGTTGCTGAGATGAATAGATACATGATGTTATGTCACAGACAGGCCATCATTGGGGTTGGAAGGCGAGGGTGTTAGCAGTTCTAGTCCCCATGGGGAGTGTGGGAGGGGAGAGTTATGTAAAAATATTCAATCGAAAAACATGGGTTGATTCCTAATATCTCGGAGTCTTTCAAATAAACTGTGATATGATGCCTTGAAGTTCAGTACACATCCGAAATCTTCTGAAGGGTAAAAACTAACTGATGACGTGTCGATCGATCGTTTTTCTCACGTTGCTACTTCAGGGATGGTTTCATCAAATGATTTATTTATTCTTGCTGCTGGAGGAGAAACTCAAAACGGTGTGTAAATCAAGTTTTGTATTAAATTTGTATTGTGATGAATTCGTAAAAATTGGTTGCCGTTCATTTTTTACTGTAGGTAAAATTATTTTGAATCTTACGATATACGGGGTATGATTTGTTTTTTTCCTGAAAAAAAAGAAGGTCTAAGAAAAATCTCGGGTTACGCCGAATAATCGGTTAATTTAGAAAAAAAATTATGGTTGAGGGAGGGGTGGAAGAGTGTAAGAAGAACGATGAAGGAAAGGGGGACCCTCAAATTCAAAATCAGTTCTAAATCCTCTCGGAGGTCTTGCTTAGTGTCAGTCATGGTAAAACGTATATCTAAGTTGCCTTAACAGGAAACCAAATACATTGCACAGATGTCAATGAAACGATGCTATTTTATTGGGCTGTCAAGAAGATTATCATGAATCAGAAGTTTCACTTATTTTAGGTACGGGCACGCACGGAGCTAGAAGGAGAGGGGGAGGGGTTGTTTATTATATTGCAAGATTTTAAAATGTGTCACACGGATTTACAAATATATCGAAAAATCTCTTTTAAGTCTTTTCACATGTTACGCCGGATTAAATGTAAAATTTGTTTATCTACATTTATTTATCGGATGTTGGAATGGCAAACTCCCCAGATTTTCTACAATTTATTATGAATCAACGAATAATTTAAAAACGTTCTTCCAATTCTTTACTAATTTCATTAAATAAAAAATTGTGAATAGAGACTTTAAAGTAAAAAAAAGACTAAGTTTTCTTAAATAGACGTGTCTCCCGAGCTTGAACTGTCGGGACCAAATGATCTTGTCAGACAAGCAAAGGTTCTCTTACAGTGCATAAACCATTCATATATAAGTGCAATCTTTCACGTACTCTGTCGTTTGGACGAACGAAAGAAACAATATGCTGCTTACAAACAAATTTCACTTATTACGAATTATTATTCTCTCACAATAAATTTACGAACTGACACTTCATATACCTTGCAATACTTAACCAGTGAAGGCTAACAAATCACTAAACAATTAATATCCTTAAATGAACGCAGAGAAACAAATTCGCAGTAAGGTATTCGCGTAAATCAGAATGGGGTAATTATAATAACAGAAGAAAAAAATTATAACGTTACGAAAAATTCATAAATTGTCAAAAAATCAGTTGTAAACATTTATGTCGTTCACGAGACAGGAAATATTTTAACGAACTATACAGATTTTAATTCCATTTCAGATATGCCTTTCTTATCACACATTCACACAATTGTCACTCTCCCATGGACTCGTTTTAACTGTTGTGTCGATTGAAATTCTTTAATTTGATAAAATGAACATACATTGTTGCGACTAAATTTTATTTTTGTAAATAAAAACAAATAAGGGATGCTGAGACTTAATTTTTTGTCTCTTAAAATGCGTTAAATTTAATGTAAAAATCAATTAAATACAAATGTTATGAAATACTCTAATATTTTTCATAAAGAACCTGATTTTAGGAGGCAACAAATCCATATACTCTTATTTAAAAAGTTACTTTTAGGGACATCTAACATAACGTTCGATTTCTAGGCATTAAAGACGTTTAATAAAAATTATCGATTTGTAATCTGAATTACTCTGAATGCCAATTCCCAATAATTTTTTTTTATTGAAGGTGAAAAATTATATTAATCCCAACCACGAGATTGAGAGCAAAAGTTGTTCGAAAGAAAAGGAAAAATTAATTTTGCACGAGAAACATTGCATTCAAATTTTTACTAAAAGTTCTATTTCTTCAGGGTTCTAAAAAGCATAAGAATAATAAAACTTCTTCTACTCAACAAGCCCGTAAAACATTTTTGTACTCAGAACTTAAAGAAAATACATTTTATGAAATGAAATATTTGAAAATTTCAATGCTTGAATTTGTTGATAAAAAAGAATAAAACAATACTCTTATTCACTCGATTTTTATGGTTTACGGTAGAATATAATGTACATTGGCATATGAAATAACTAGTACGAGGTTTTGTAACACAGTTTATTTTACTCCGTTGTCGATGTGTTAAAGATTCCAGGAATGATTCTCGCTATCTAGATCTTTTACACTTTCATTTTTGCGCATTCAAATAGCAGAAAGGGAAAACGAAGAGATCTTTTTTAAAACCTTTGGGAAGTTCAAGGATTATGTATTCAACCTACTAACGGAAATACTGTACTTCTATCAAAACAAATCGTAATTGGGAAGATGTATATTCATATTCATGAAGAAATATTTTTTGCGAAAAGTATACAGTTATCATGTTAAAATCACCTAAAAATGTATTATTTTTCGATTTAACAATTTGCTAACGGTTTTGAGATAGCAGCGTTGACATTTTAATCGGCATAAATAAACAATTTAAGACTTGCGATCTTTTGTCTTATTACTTATCAAAAAACCCTGAAAAAAAACCGCTCCAATTTTACATTTTATTAGTTCTAATTATAATCTTAAAGGTCGTAGAAAAGGATCTATTACAAAAACCGAAAGCGACATAACCCAAAACGACAAAATGTGTGACTAAACCCTAATCCCTTTACCTGCGTCGAGGAAAATACCCTCCGAAGGGACACTAACAGATAGTCCCACCTTTCCTTATCCGTTGTGGTCGTTTTCCCTTTATACCCAAGTTATTGGTACATATTGGTATGAAATGAACCATTAATCTTACATCGTTTTTCTCGTATGAGATAGACGAATAAAACATAATTTGAATCACACTTCTAGGACATCCCGTTCCCTGGATAGCATTCTCCCTTTTTTAAGGTTGAGTTACCATTCAAAGCATAGGCAAACGCAGCAAAGAAATTAATTACTCAGGTGGATAGTCCCGCCTTTCCTTATCTGCTGTGGTCAGTTTTTTCCTTTATTCCCAAGTCTAGTCCATATTCCTTTTAAATTAACTAATAATCTTACATTATTAAGTGACCGCTCATTATACTCCTGTGAGATTGACGAACAACCCAAAATTTGAATCACAGTCCTACGACGTCAAGTTCCCGAAATGTTAAACTTCCTTTTAATGTAGAGTTACCATTCTCAGAAGAACGCTGGGAAGAAATCTATTTAAAAAACGCTGTTTTATTGTAGAACATAGAATTAGTCCTCTAAGCGCTACAGCGTTCGACGCCGAGTTGAAGTACCTCATTGAGTTTATTTTAACTTAAGCACTTAATTGACATGAAACTAAGGATTGTAGGAGGATTTGAATTGTTATACGAGAAATAAAACTATTAATTATTTTAAATCTTAATACAAAGATGTTATTATTTATGTTATGCTCGCAATGAAATCTCTTAGCAGGGATAATGTATTTTATTTTTATATCGGGAGAAAAACTCTCGGTAAGTTGTTAAGAGTATTCTGAATATTAAAGTAGTTAATGAATTACACTTGTACTGCCGGCTACGCTGAGGAGTTATATTACTTTCGGTAATAATTAAGAGTGGACAGAAATTTAGAGTTCTTTATATTACATTTTTTTGCTGAAATACTGTCGGAAAACTCTTCAGTATTAAGGTTTTTGATGGCAAATTTTCTTAAAAAGTTTGCAAAAATTAATATTCAATCATAATTAAAATACTATATACTCAATGTTTTCTTATAAGATAATAAAACTTGTGAAACACGAATGAAGAGTTAACATTGTCGGGAGTACACAATACAGTCCAAGTAACTATTCGATTATCTCAGTAACTAGGCATCGTAGAAATGTGATTCGAGTTTTATATTACTCGTGTATCTTAGGCAAGAAAAGCGATACGTCACTTAGATATGTGAGATTAATGGTTATATTTTAGGAACTTGTACTGGGAGTTCTGAATAGGAAATGAATATAACAGTGGGGTCAGACTAATTACTTCACCCCTCCCCCTCCTCACAGGAGATAATTCGGAAGGGTCTTCTACCTGACTTTTGGGATATTGTCGCTTCTGGATTTTGGGCCTCTCGGATTATGTGTCGACACCGTAGAAAACGTCCTAGTATTCGAAAAACGTTTTTAAGTAAAAATACTTTTAAAAATTAATATTTTAAGCATAACTTTTAAAGATGGTGAAAGAGTGACTTAAAAACTATTCCGATCACGTTTATTGACCCACAGGAACAGGCCATAACATTGTTGAACTCGAAACCACCTGGGTCGATTTCAACGTTCGTACTCCGCTACCCCCTTTTTTACTAATACGTACTACTGTTATCAAATCTTCAAAATCTTCCAAGAACAGTAAAAAAACAGAACTTCTCGAAGAAACACCTAACGACAGGAGTAAGTCTTGATTCAACCAAGAGACCGGCGAACGGGATGCTCACCTACCCACGCATTGCTGGAGGTCGCGAATCCATGTCATTAATCAATACTCTCTTCTCTTCCCGGCCGGGACGGAAATACAGCTCCGCAGGCGTTGCCGGGTTGGTCATGTCACGTGACGTACGGCTCTTTAACTCAGATTTAAATCAAATTTCGTAGAGGGGTAATATTTATGTAGATAAAGAAATATACTATCATAATATTGTAATATATCAACCCATATAGAATTTACAGCTATGTAAGAGTTAAACCGAGAGCCACAAAACCATCTCTTAAATTCTGTGATGTGGATGGATACAAAAAGTATCAAAATGACTTATTAAAATCCGCGTTTCTATCCGCATACAAACCATGGAGATATGGAAAGGAAACGACACTCTTTTTTGTGAAAGGTGGACCCAAAATCGCCACTGGCAACAGATAGCATTGCCTCAGGGTCAGTGTGTGTGGTATATGCGCATTAAGCTATTATTACTACTTTCCACGAGTTAATAGAATTTTACGAATCAAAATGCCTTCCTGTTTCACCTGGTTGCACCAGTAAGTATTAAAAAACATAAAAAGAAATGAGTTGTTGGCAAAGAATAATCAAAGATTATTTTCGGCGCCTAAGGTTAGCTTTGTTAATTCACTTCAAACCTTTGTAAAAAAAACATGAAAAAATANAATTTTTCCAATTATTATTTCTGTTAAAATTAAGTCTATTAATATAGACACTAACTGTAAAGACATGATTCGTTATGTATATAGATTTCAGGTAGCATATTACACGACATTTTTTACAATATTGAGATTGTTTAATTCCTAAAACAGTCGCTTTTTTAACAAGCTATCAATATAGTGACATAACATTGTTGTGAGCTTGCATCATTGAAATCATTATGTAAGTGTGAAAACTAAATTGGTTCACAATTTCTTATAGGACAGTGAAGTCAGATTTATCAGTTTTCCAGTGATATTTATGTCAAAGGAGTTTTCCAAATAAGATAATATTATTTGTTGTTTGTTAAGTGAACTTTTTTATTAAGAGGTTCGTTCGCAACCATAATTTTTGGTTGGAGTGACCAATGGACCTATATTCCCTTTTATGATGAGTGGAGGATTCTAACAATTATATTCAATATGTTATTTGTTTGTCATTATTAGTAAGAAAATTTTCACTAAAAATTTGTTTGCACGCTAAATAAACTAATATCGACAAATGGACAAGCAAACCACTTTGTTTTTGCATTAACCAATTTATTTATTCATTAAGAAAGTTCATCGTTGTTACTTCATTGTGTATCTTTTTATTTTGTTTAAATTATAAGCAAATAAAAATTGTAAAAATATAGATAGCCTTGTTTTGGGTATCTAGATACAATGCAGATGTTCTAAAATATGTGATATATGAAAATGAACATGGATTTTTTAAATTTCTAATCTGAAATTACAAAGTCTTTTCTTAAAATTACCCATAGTTTCATGGTCAGCATCGTTGGATTCAGCAACATAACTTTTTTCTGAAATGCTGTGCCTTTTCTGGAAAGATTCTAGACATTTTTCTGAATCTGCTAATCCCGCTACGGGTATTTCCGAAAACCATAACGCAATTCCTCCGGCGTTGTTTCTCGTGTTCTTCCGTACCACAAAATAAAACTTCATTTTTCATCAAGATTGTTACTTCCATCGAACGCGTAGTGCATCCTGTGACAATTTAAAAGCTAATAATTGGTTTTTCGGCACCGTATAATACCAATATAAATTTAGGGCATAATGGTTGATTTATTGTATGTATTTACTACCTGAATTATTTTCAAATAGAAATATGTATTCCGCAGATCTGTTTGTCGCAAACATTCTAAATAATTTTTCTCTAAATTCCTGGTTCATGCATACCAACGTTACAAATGTATATATTAAAAAAATAAATTATGCCTACGACTTGTGTATTGCAACTGCACTACGTAACATTGATTTAATTATTATCAATTTATGAAACACGCTTTGCATCGTTCGCCGTCATACTAGTTTTTGTTACGGAGGGGGCTTGTATTACATGGTACACTCACAAGCTCGTGCTCGTTTGCTTCGCGCAAAATATTAATTCGCCGAAAAATTTACTTAAAAAATAATAATCTCGTATTTTTTGAATTTTATCATTTATTGATATTCTATAGCTATGAGACAAACCAAATTTCATGTTTTTAACGCTAGTGGGAAATAAACAATTTTCCACCAAATGTTAAAGATGCAAAGAGTAAAACAACTACTAATTTACAATGATACGTATAAACGAGATATGATAGATAATTTTTCTTTTTCACGAAGTGCGTTGAAATATGAACTGAAATTTTATAACATTAAGAGTTAAAAGTATCATAAATAAATAAAAATACACTTACTGTATTTCACTAAATTTCTTTGCAATGAAGATAAAATGCGGTCCATTGTTGGCCGTAATGTATGTGTTTCAGAAATAGTGAATTTTATTGAAAAAAATGTATAAATACGATTCAAGTAGTACATAAATCTCTGTCGTGTAATATAAAATTAACCAAACATTCATTAACATGGTAAAAATTATTCTTTCATGCATGAAATGTTATTTTTAAGAATGTAAACAAACGTTTGAAAATAATCAATGAATCGATTCATATTAAAAATGATATGTAAATACGGTCCGTTGTTGGACGTATTGTAAGAGATACCGCAATAGTAAAATTTCTAAGATAAATTAATATATATGTTTCATGTAAAACATAAAACACAGTTGTGTAATGTAAAACTAACCTAACATTATTTTACATATGGTAAAAATTATTGTTTCTTGCCTAAAACTTCATTCTTTACGAACGTAAATAAGCTTTAGAAATGAATCAAAGAATCTATGCAAATCACCTCCGCCTGATGCGTACATGTCTCATTGACAAATTAATAAAACAGTACAAACTGCGTATGACCACGTGGAGGACAATAAACTAATTTACTCTCCGGAAGCAAGCAAGGGACCATCCCATCAATTCCGATCAAGGGCCCTAAGGCAGAGGCGGATTCAAAAATTTCAGCAAAAGTTCCTAGATAAGATAAAAAGTTAGCTGCGAGTTATAATACATATATAATGTCAATATGTTTGTAATTTAACGCAAATATGTTTGTAAATTTACATGTACAAGTTATTATCGAACTATAGATTATTCTGAGTATAGTGTTTAAAAATCATAAGAGTTGAAATAACACTAAATTCACGATTTATTGTTACAATAAACACGCCCCTAGACAAAGCCTAGAGAACCTGTACAAGAAATACGCCTCTATCCGAAGGAAAAACGGAGAAAAACACGGGTCAGGATGGGGCTACAGAATTAATGTACACAACCGTGCCAAAGTTGAGTACACATAAAACTAAATTAATATGAGCCATAAGACAACACAATCATGCAAGAAAATAGTTTTTGAAATTGTTATAAGTTGTTTAAAAAGTACTACAGCAATGGCGTGATAAAGCACAAGACGAATTTAACTTTTGTTAAAATCAATAAATTCTTTTACAGTGTAGAAGCACTGGTGCAGGAGGTAGTTTTTAACCGCGGATTTGAAGATATTCAATTTCATAATGTCTCTTATATTCTTGGGCAGGGAATTATATAGAACGATTCTACGAATGATGCGGTCCTTTTTGGCAAAGAGTGGTTGACACTCTAGGCCGATGAATATTATTACTATTGCGAGTATGCGAGTTCGTGAACGAGACTGTTTCGTATAAAGCAAGGGTGGCACTTCAGTAATTCGGTCTTAACAAACAAGACCGTTTCATAAATATAAAT
>NNCF01126986.1:124396-216730 GCA_002313205.1 Laupala kohalensis
AGGAGAAGAGGAGGAGGAGAAGAGGAGGAGGAGAAGAGGAGGAGGAGAAGAGGAGGAGGAGAAGAGGAACCTACTAACAAAGGAAATGTTTGAATAAAACTACACATACATTTTAGTATAGGAATTAATAATTGTATACATAAGGTGCAGGGGTTTGATCAATATTGTTAAAAGATCAAAATTAAATGGACGCCAAATGTCAATGTCATAAGGTTTTTAATAGCTGAACAGTACACCGAGGCGAGGCGGGCACAAACATCACAACACAATAGAAATAGAATGGAGGAGGTTATAAGACAGTGTTACCATCTTCTAATAATAAATACAGTCACTATATTATTTATAAATATACATTTAACATCTTCCATTAATCTAGTGACACACAAAAATTATTTCTTTAAATTCATGCCACTTAAACAAAAATTGTGCTTGCTAGCAGGCAAGGCGTTAGTGAGTACATCAGCAAGCATCTTACTGCTCGGTAGATACAATATAGACAATTCTTTATTCTTAACAACATATCTGATATAATGGTTTTTGATGTCAATGTGCTTAGTACAATTCCTAAAAAGAGGATGTTAAACTAGTTTACCAGCACTGTGATTGTCATTAAATAGTACTACTGACGGTTATCTCACTTAAAAGAGTTTTTAGAAAAATTGCTTCTTTGGCAGCATGAGCCATGCCAATATACTCAGCCTCAGTACTGCTAAGTGCTACATATTTTTACTTTCATTGCTTCCCAAAACACTGGTGCATTAGCCAACATTATAACAAAAATATCCACTGTATGACCAGCGGTCAGTAGAATTCTGTGCCCATTCAGCATCAACAAATCCAAACAAACTTTTTTCATTTTTAGAATAATGTAAACTTTAATCAATAGTACATTTACCCTTTTAGCAGCCCTTCAATGTTTCATACTATAATTTGAATTGAAATGGCTTAAGTAACTAGTCGAATAAGCTATATCTGGTCTACTGGTGACTGCTAGATACATAATGCTACCTATGAGAGATTGGTATGGAACATTACGAGGTAGTTCACCAACAGATGGTTCGTTTAATTTACTATTGGGATCTAAAGGGGCACTAATAGGATTATCTTCTTCCATACCAAACCTCTTTAGATTTTGTAGGATGAACTCCTTTTGCTTAATCACAAGCCCACTTTCAGAGTGTTTAAAATCTATACCTAAACAATATTTAATATTTTCTAAATCTTTGACACAAATTTTCCTTCAAACAAACTTTAAATTTTAATTTTTCATTAAAATCATTAGAAAATACAATATAATCACATGTAAAGCTATGAGAGTGACTGACGTATCATTGATTTTTAAAAATACACATGAATCAAAATTAGATTTAATAAATTTTATCTTCAATAATACACTTTCGACCTTTTCAAAGCAAACTCTTGCAGACTGCTTAGGCCCATAAATGGCTTTATTTAATAAACGTACTTTTTCCTTATTTTGTGGATCAACAAAGCCCTCTGGCTTGTACATATAGATTGTTTCATTCAACTCGCGGTGCAAAAAGGCTGCATTGATGTCAAAGTGTTCAATGGTCAAATTCACGTTAACAAACAAAGCTAATAACAACCATAAATAACTTTTAACTACAACAGGAGAAAAGGTTTCCAGAAAATCTACTCCATATTTTTGTGTAAAATCCTTTGCAACAAGCCTTGCTTTATAAGTTTAACAATCTTGGCTATTTTTAATTTTATACACCCACTTAGATTTTACAATATTAGCATTAATTGGTTTATCGACCAAAGACCAAGTATTATTTTTTTACAAGGAATCATTCTCCTTTTGCATGGCAGATAGCTATTCGGTACTATCACTCCACTCCACTGCTTCACAATAACATGATGACTCACTTAAACACGTATAGGAAACGAAGTCTTGGTATACCTTCAGTTTGCGGTTGCGGTTTCGCTTGGGATATCTGCGCTGAGTGGTCGTCCCGGTGTCTGGCTGGACATCTTCTTTACGACTATCTTCCTGTAGTTATTCATGAGTCTTATTTGTTGAGGCGCTTTCTGAGCCTCGAAACCTCTAAAAACTAAGGATTCAGAAGAACGATGCGATTCTGTTTCCTCTCCATCGGGGGTCAACACAAAATCTGATGATGAGCTTTCAAATTTCTGCTCTTCTTTAGGCGAGAGAGTTTCAATAAATTCAACATCAGTTGGAATTACAATTTTTCCAGGGTGCTGGAGGTCGTATAGGCGGTAACATTTTGTTCCTTCAGGGTATCCTACCATGATGCATTCTTGACCTCTGAGATCCCACTTGGCTCTTTTGTGTTTAGGGGTAGGAGCATAAGTTTTGACCCAAAAACTCTTAAATTACTAAGGTCAAGTAAATTACTAAGGTCTTTTGATCCTGACCAAGATTCTTTAGGTGTCATTCCTGGTACTACAGCAGTTGAACTTCTAGTTTTCAGATAAATTGCTGTCATTACTGCTTCTCCCAAAAACTTTATATCGAGTCCAGATTCTATGAGCATACAATGGGCTTTTTCTATAACCGTTCTATATTCTTTCCGATACTCCACCTTAGGAGTATATGGAACTGTCCTCTGATGTGCAAAACCACACGCCTTTAAATATGTCTCGAACTGAGAGGTGTATTCAGTTCCATTATCAGTCCTGATACTTTTAATTCGCAGACCTGTCTCATTCTCCACCAAAGCCTTAAACTCTTTGAATTTCTTTAGGGTTTCAACTTTGGATCATAACAGATACCCAAATGTTTTCCTGGTGAAATCGTCTGTAAACATAAGTAGGTATCTAGCACCGCCCTATGTTGGCTCACTCATGGGACCACAAATCTCAGAATTGACAAGTCCCAACTTTTCAGTCCCTTTTGCACCTTTTCTTCTCCTTTGAGCTGGTATTCGTGTTTGCTTACCCTTAAGACACTTCACACTTCTGAAAATCTGATTCACTGAAGTTCTGGCTAATGGAAAGATTATTTAACTTCTTCACACCATTGAAGTTCAGATGTCCTAGCCTGTGGTGCCAACTCTGCTGATCAACTACCAAGGATACTGTGGCGGATGGGTGGTGCTCAGTCTTCATGACATAAGTCCCTAAAGCCTTGGGAGCAACAATGTCAGGTTCTTCACGGAGAAAACACTTATGTTCCTGGTATATTCTACAGTTGTTCTCGTCGAAGATAACTACAAGACTTTTCTCTGTTAAGTTGGCAACTGATAACAGGTTGGCAGACAACTCCGGAGCAATTAGCACAACAGTAATGGTGTTTTCCTTACCATTATCTAGCATAACATTGGTGTCTCGTTTACCAACACAGTTGATACTTGATTTGTTGGCCACTTGAATTGTAGATTTGAATTCACTATACAAATTTTCTATTCTATGAGCACCGTTAGACATATGAGAGCTTGCTCCAGAATCGATTATCCATCCAGACTGACGAGACTTGGCTTGATTGGCAGTTAGAGCTAATAGTAGAGACTCAGCATATTTCTTGTCTCCTCTCTTTTGGTTTGTAAGCTTAGGACATAATGACTTGAAATTTCCTCCTTTATTGCTATTAAAATATTGATTTCTTCTGAGGAAAAACCTTCTAAACTGCCTTCTTTCTTGAAATATTTTCCTTTGCAAGTAGAACAGAGTCATCATTCACTAACTCTCTTTCCTTCAATCTTACTTCCACAGTACATGACCTTTCAGTAAGATTCTTTACCGTCCTTTCACTCTTTGTCATGGACTCCCAGGACTCCCATTAACAAATTCAAAAAAATGTTGGGGTAATGTATTAAAAATATGGTTTAGATCCGGGAAGTTTTACCTTGTCTTCCTTCCAAGTTACGTCCTGAAGCTCCATCCTCAGCTTTTCCAAACGAGAAATGTGTTTAGCAACACCCTCAGCCATGTCCATAGTTTTTATACTGAAAAACTCATTGAAGAGACGATCTTGTCTTTGTTCAGTTCTTTGTTTGTAAACATTCAACAATTTTTCCCACCTTTCACTGCTAAATGAACACATATTAATAAGTGCGATTGACATATTACTTACAATGACTTGCTGAGTCTCAAATTTAATTTTCTCTAACGCATCCATCTACTTCTGATAATTACGCCGGTCTTTTTCAGAAGAGTCGGTGTCGGGAGGTTGGGGATATTGCATTCATCATGCCTGAGCTTTTTAGTAAAAAGATTACCTAGAATTTCCAGTCGTTCCTGTTTGACTGCACTTCCAATTTGTCAGTATTTGTTTTCAGTAAACTCTCGATGATAATACCCACGGAACCGAAAAACTAACAATATGGCGAACCGGTATTGACTCTAATCACGGCACTAATGCTGTATACACGTTATAACTTTTAAACTTTACATTTTCTTTAAGTAATCAATCAGATTGGTATCTGGGCCCATAACCTGATAAAAGGTTAAAATAAAGTGGACACCAAATGTAAATGTCATAAGGATTTTAATAGCTGAACTGTACACCAAGGCAAGGTGGGCACAAACATCACAACACAATAGAAATAGGAGGGGGGAGGTTATAAGAGAGTGTAACCATCTTCTAATAATAAATATAGTCACTAGATTACATTTATGAATATACATTTAACAAATATAATTCACTCATAATACAACAGGTGATCAAACTTTAATTTAAAGTTCTAGATATCTATTTTTTGACCAAAATTAGTTCGTTTAATATTTGAAACATTGATTACTCGTTCATATTTTATTATTAATATTATTTCCAGGAGTTCAAATTTAACAAAAGCGGTTTTATTGTGTTTCATACCTTATATTTGTAACTCCTTTGTCTCCACTATATACCCAATAATGTCCTTATAGTATGAAAAAGAAGAAGGATAAGACTGGATTTAAATTTTTTATTACGACAGTGTAAACAACAAACCTCTTGGCATCTGATCTAGGACTAGGGAAGGTTCTTCGTTCTCCAAGATCAGAGTGTCCAGCGGGTTGGTTTTCTCTCTCGAAACTTGTTAGTAATGGATTTGGTACATATCGTTGTTTCTGGATGGCTTGACATTTATTTAATTCATTTTATCTGTGATCAGTTTTGGAAGAAATAATGTTTCAGAATATTGTGAAGCCATTTGAAATAGCGACCCTTCAGCATTTTACATCAGTAGTTCTATTAGAAATTGGAGGAATATATACGAAGCTAGTAAATTTAGAACATTTAAAAATACTGTACGTACACATTTACTGCAGTTATTTTTCTGAACTAAGTACATATTAAAATTATATTAATCTAAAATTAGATAGTATGCTTTAACGAAAACTTGCATATAAGAAATGACAATTACATAAAAATACCATGCCTGGAGTGGACATTCAAACAAAGATTATTTTCCAAAGAAATAGCATTTACAAAAATGATTAATTTTTGGCCGTTGAGATTTCATTTTATTCCTTTCTCACATGCAGTCATGCAGCATAACCCTTACAGACTAATGAAAATATTCAATGTATTTACATGACAGAATTATGAAAGGAAACAAATTATGTGTTGAACAAGTATCTTGGGGGAAAATTAACAACAGACATGCCAGAAGGTAAATATTTTACCCACCGTAAACCAAAAAGAACTTTTGCAGACCATAGAGATCCTGCGTTGTGATGTCCTTGATCGAATGTTCTTAAAGAGTTCTCCTGACGAAAATACTTTTAAGTTTTAAAACCCTCCCACACACTAATTGCAAAAGAAAACTGAACAGTGACATTCAGATGAGGGAATTTAAATTCTGAATAATTAAATTAAAGAAAGCAAATGTTACAAACTAATAACCATTCGCTGTATCACAGGAGAGGATATGGGGGGGGGGACTTGTGTTCCAACNTAGATGTGTTTGAAAGCAGATTCTAATAAGGCACGTTTCAGATTCACAAAACACACATTTATTGAACAAGATATACATATACTTTCCTTAAACAAACAGAATATTTTTTTTATGGGGCTTTAGGGCTCGTCAACATCGAGGTCATTAGAGCCCATACAAACAGAATATACAAACAGAAGATATACAAACAGAATTACGTAAATATTCTCCTGAGTAACAAATTTGACATTGGCTGTTGTGGGCAACCAATGCTCTGAGAATGTTGAATTCACCAGAGCTACATGGATAAATCTTTATCATAAAATATAAACCATTGTTTGCGGAAATCCCTTATACAAGCCTTTTCCCAATGGTTAAAACAGAATTACGAAGTGGTGAGTAAGCAAAAGGTGAAGCGTGACCGCATCTGGTCTACGCATAAAAAAAAAGACCCCTTTAGAACTCAACTTTTTGAGTTAAACCCCCCGTACCAAACTTGGATTTCATATACATAATAATACCTGCGAGACATAATTAGTGGTTAAAAATAACCGTTAATTTAGCAGGATTTTAATGATGCACAAGATTGAGTGAAACCTCTAATCTATATGCGAATCTCGTCAACACGAGTGTTAATACTTATTAATGATGTAGTGCGTTGTAGCGATGTGGTCCTTCGCTGCCATGGTCGCAATTACCGTGGTCTTGCGTGAAGGTAGAGTTGCTTCTTCGTAACAGCCTTGAAGAATTGATGCAGTGAGAATAGCTGAAACTTTGAAAACTTATGTGAACAAGCATGTTCAATGTCTCGTTGAATTGTTCATAGCACTATGCCATGAATAGTAACGATGCAGCAGTTGTGTGACTCTTTATAAGAGTCACGGTCCAAAAAATAGGCCGTTTCATTGATTCATTGTTCAATGTCCGGGCGACGATAAACAGCAGATGCACGTAGAATGTGACAACCTATCACGTATTTCGACGTTGAATCTCCAGAGTGTCATAGCGCCACCTCTGAAGGAAGCCTGAGCTAATGCGCTAGTAAGACGACGACTAGTGATGGTGACAGCAAGTCACTTGAATTCATATACTGCCGTAGCAGAGTAACATCGTGTTGTTCTGAAGGAAGACTAGACTTGCTTGTGGCTCGAACGGTGTCCTTTATATAGCAGACGCACAGACTGTCTATAGTGAACACGTTCATGAATGTGATATCGATTGTTGTCATGGAACTTGCAATTCACATGGAGTTTGTAATCTCCAAAGAATGTTTATGACCAAAGAATACTTATGTATTCACAGAATAGTTATACACTTGGTAAGTTTCTCACAGAACACTAATAACTTAGAGTTCGTAGTAGATAGGGAAATAGAATTAAATGCTTTACGAACGTTTGGTTCGTAACAGCAAATGACAGCTAAATGATTAAGAAACAAATAATAGAAATTATAAACTAAAAAATTTCCTTAAAAAAAACTATATCACTAACTATACCACAATTTGTAAACATATTCTTGGTCAGAATCAGGATTGCGTGATAAATATTCTTTATTAATAAGGATGTCAATATTTTCAACAATCATGGCAGTTGATGGCATGAATTTGTCCTTGGAGTGAGCTATGACTGCTTCTATGAGAAAATCATGGTTCAAAATTTTCTTGTTCATAATGCAAAGAATCATGGCTTGGATACAGTGTTTATCATTCTCGTCTTTTATCTTTTTCTTCATTCTCAGCTTTTCTTTCTTTAATTCTGTATTAATTTCAAAAACTTTTTTTGTGTTTGTAGTCCATGTTCAGTGTAAAAAACAGTATCTGGAGTCACATCAAGAGTTTTACTTTTGAGAAGTTTTGATGCCACTAAACTTTTGACATTTGAATTAAATCGCTCATCATCCAACAACAATGATTCCGGAATTTGTTTGCTCTTGAGACGGTTAGTATTTTCAAATTGCACCAATATAGACATTTGATGCATTGTAATTGTATGATCCTCTTCAAGTAGTTCATTTGTAGTACACATCGACTCATGTCATGAACCCATGTTAATGTTTTCGAAATTAGTGCGAAAGAAATTTTCATACAAGACACCAAGGTTTTGCAGAACTGCAGGAACTACAAATGTTGATTGTGATTCTTTTATAGGCCACGAGTCTGATTGGAGAACACGAACTTCTATTTCTGACCCAGTCTTCGTTGTTTTTAAAAGTATTAAATCTTTCATTCAGATTTGGATAACACCTATATTCATTTAACATGTTTCTAAAATTGACTATGAAATCATAATTCCGGAGACTTTTAAATTCTAGCCTTTTTTACCACATTCATTTCTTCCTCAATCGATCGAACAGCCCATTGAGCCAAGAAGTTTGCATAATACTCAAAAAATTGTGTCTTATCTTCGAGATAATGTACTGCATGAACTGAATACTTCAAACACTCTTCTATATTTACCAGATCATCTTGACAACGATTGTCCAATTTTGCATTAATATAATCAGTAAAAAGTTTGTGTAAACCAGTTTGATTGTTGGGATTTTTCCTGCAACAAACAATGCTAGCTATAACTCCCTTTAACGGTTCTAGAAAATCCACATCTCCTTGGAATACTAAATGAATGAAAAAGATCTTATCTCTTTCAAAATCATGAGCGAATTTCATGATCTGGTCCCAGATATCCTCATCAGCAAAATTAGAGACCGTGTTTATACCCTGTTCTTTGATAAAGTTTATTACTTCATTTACCAGAGCAGCCTTCCCTCGTGGCACAAACAATAATAAAACATACGCTTTATTGAGATCGTCCCACATTCTATTTGTAAGGAAAAACTGGAAACCCATTATGAGGAAATCGAGGTGATCAACGATTAACCGTTACTCACTCAACTCTCTGAATTTAACTATCGTACTGGAATGAAGGAATCTATGGGCCGTGGCTACTTCTTGTTGCAAATAGGTATCTACCCTCTTCAAGTACGTAGAAACATCACAATTCCGTGAAAGTTCTCTCGCTTCATTCTCAAAGGTTTGACTCGCGGCGTGAAAAAGTCTCAAACAAGTTTTTATAGGTGGCGTACCTTGACACATCGTTGAATTTATCGACCTTAATGTAGACGTCAATTAGTCTCTGAGCGTTAACTATTTTACCTGAATCACCCCTTTTCATGTCAACAATACTATATAAACAATAATTCACTAATTCATCACTCAGTGGTGCTATCACGAAGTTTTTCCACAAATTTAATCCGATTGCTTATATTTGAGATAGAGGGTTTTGCCGATATTCCAACCTGTTTATACTTTGTTCGCGAATAGTTATCACGTCATAGTACATGAAAAGGCTGGAAATTTTGGCCAATGCTGACCGGAAATTCAACCAATCCTCGAGAAATTTGCAAACCATCTGTCCTCGCAAGTCACATACAATTCTGCCTAATTCAGCCTCGAGATGATCCTGAAGAAGTTCTCTCTCAACAGGACTTTCTATATCGACTCTTGCTGTATTGCAGATAACATTGATTTTTTTAGCCACTAGATCATGATCTACCCACGAAACTTCGCGACAATTTAAAATATTCTCGAGAATTGGCCTAATCTTTGGCCACGTACTGCGAAAAACCGTTTTGCCATTAAAGCGGTGAGGAAATATAGTGTCGTCTTCGTGATCAAGTTGCATGATGATCGAATATTGCTTCAGATATTCGCTATCTCACACAAACTCACTCTCCAGTGACTACTAAGCTCGACTAAGCGACTTCCATAACTGACCGTGTAGGATACAGGACTGATTCATGGAGAAGGTAGGGGAGTATGAGATATTCCAGAGTCAATCGAAATTTGCAATCTCCACTCTGTGAAAGCTACTAAACAAAGAGAAGAATAAGGTATTGTCATTTCTTCCATAACTGCGCCCTCCCATCTCTTTCTAATGTTCCTCTCAATCGCTTTTAATATATTTTATTTGTTCCTGCTTTCTTTCTTTTTGCTTTTTCCGTTATGGGGCATTCTTTGTACACGCTCAGGATATTTATCTTCGAAACTTTGGAAGTTCATTCTATTCTTTTGCACTCTATTCTGTGTAATCTTAGGGATCTTATAAATTTATCTGGACTTTGTAAATATTTGATGGTTTCCTTTAACTTTTCTTCAATAATTCTATTAAGGGTCAATTATGAATGAGAAATAAGTAAAAATTTAAACAACAACAATAATAATGTGATAACTTTCGGTCAAGTGAAATTGGCGACCAGCCGGGACTCGAACCCGGGTCTCTTTCCGGGTTCGGGTCCCGGCTGGTCGCCATTTTCACTTGACCGAAAGTTATCACATATATTCTCCACGTGTAGGGTACACGGAAGAAATATGTACACAACAACAACAACAACAACAACAATAATAATAATAATAATAATAATAATAATAATAATAATAATAATAATAACAATAGAAATTCATTTGTTTCAATTGTTTTTACAAAATGTTTACATAATATATTGCTTTGTATAACAAGTTAGTACTCTGTCCTACATTGTTATATATAATTTAAAAAAAAACAAAGTACAATAGTCTACAAGTTAATATGATACAAAATAACAACTTTAATACACTTCCTTTTTTAGTTTATATTTTGTTTTTATTACATAAAAAAGACTCTCTAAGCTCTTAAGAACTTGTCAGAGAGTTTTCGTATTTCTTTTATTTCATATAAATTTTTCTACAACTACTGTTACTAGTTTTTACATATTTGTTTACAGTTTAACAATTTAATTTATTGAATTTATCTTACTCTTATGAATATTCATCACATTCACAAATATCATTATGAACAATTTACATGAAAAAAGTTATATATATTTTTTTTACTTCTTATTATCTAACATCCTATTTTTAAAATATTTTTTAAATTTATACTTAGATTCTGTTTCAATTAGATAATATGGTATATTGTTTAATGATTTTGGTATTTTTATTTCTAAATTTTTCTCTCCATATTTATTAAAATAAATAGGAATCTGAAAATTATACTTTTTCCTTGTTCCATGTTCATATATTGCTATGATATTTACATTATACCTATTTTTTATTATCTGTTCAAATTCACACATATTTCTAATATTCAGGATTATTTCTTTTGAGTACATTTCATTTACATTATTTAATTTTTTGTTACTAAAACATTTTAGTGCTTTATCCTGTAATTTTTGTAATATTTTTAAATGCAAATCAATGTGGAACCCCATATGGAGATTTCATGTCTTAAAACAGATTCGAATAGTGCATAATAAATTATTTTAAGTATGTACATAGGCGTAATTTCTTTAATTCTACTCATTCTCCACATACAAAAACTATTTTTTTTGCTATGTTCAAAGTGTGTTCTTTCCATATAAAATTTTTGTCTATTCTAACTCCAAGGTATTTAAGATTATTAATTAGTTCAATATTATCTGTACATATACAGTTGTGAAAAATGATTTCCGGGTTGATTCTTTTTGTGTATGAAGTTGTGATATGCAATAATTTTGTTTTATTTTTATTAATTGTAAAGCCATTTTCATGTACCCAACTTTGAAAATTCTCAAACTCATTTTGCAATATTTGTAATGCTTTATTTTGATCTTTATTGAATGAGATAATGATGTTGTCATCTGCATATATGAAAAATTTGCATTTTTTGAAACACATATTTACATCATTTACATAGATTATATAGAGTAGTGGAGCCAGATAACTACCTTGTGGAACACCTTTGTCTAATTTAATACTATAAATATAATTATTTTCAATTTTGACTTTGTAAGATCTTCCACTTAGATAACTCTGAAATAATTTAATTGTATCTCCTCTAATTCCTATATTTTCTAAGGCTTCTACCAATTTTACATGATTAATTACATCGTATGCCTTAGACATATCTATTGATAACATCTTAACATGTTCACATTTATCAAGTCTGTTATTAATTAAATTTGCAGTTTTCTAAGAGATTTACAATGCTTTTATTCCTTTGATATGCCAAGTTCATCTATTATAATGTTGTATTTTTCTATATAGTTTGTTAATTTTAGCGAGATGTATTTTTCAAAATTTTTTCCTATTGAGTTTAAAATTGAAATTGGTCTGTAATTATCATAACTTATAAAAGATTCTCTTTTATGAATTGGTCTAATGATTTTTTTTTTTTAATTAGTAGGAAATTTTCCTGATTGTATGCTATTGTTGATTATTAAAGTAATTAATTGAATTCAAAGTTTTGCATTTTCTTTGATGTGTTCTATTTTTATATGATCCATACCAGGCACCTGTTTGTTATCCATCTTTCAATATTTTTTTAAAATTTTCATCCTCATCTGCTTCAGGCAAGTAGAAAGAATTTATTATTGAATTATCTTTATTTAGCTGAAAGGTTTTAATTCCAAAAATATGTGATATTGTATCAATTTAATTTTGGAAGTTGTATGCAAAATTATTACTTATATTGTTAATATTATCTGTTTTTCCTAGTTTTTCTTTACAACTTTTTTTGCGGGGTGGGAGTTTAGGGCTCATCAACATCAAGGTTATTAGAGCCCTTTCTTTACAACCTAATAATGCATTAATTGTTTGCCAAGTTTTTCTAGCATGAAATGTATTCTCGTCAAACTGTTTTGAAAAGTATATTCTCTTTTGTTTTATTATTTGAGCATTAATTTCATTTCTCAATGCTCTGTATTCTATTTTGAGTGTATTCTTAACTTCAAAATTTATTGTAGATATATTTTTCCATTTTTTAAATGTTGCATCTCTTTTGGACATTACTTTTCTTATCTCATCATTCATCCATGGTTTGATGTTTATGTTTTTTCTTTTCACTACACCATTTGTTTCACTTATAGATTTTTTTAAATTTTCGCGGATCGCCTCATAAATCACATCAGCTGATTTATCCTTGAGAATTTCTATATTTAATTTTGAAAGGTTTCTGTTTAGAATTTTTTTATTTACATAACAATTTTTTACTTGTCTTTTGTCCTGACTCTTCTCAATAATAAGATTTTGTATTCAATAGATATACCTATGGCATAGTGATCAGATAGTGTACATATATATGAAAGGGTCTAAACTTTCATAATTTCCTCTGATAATTATATGATTAATGCATGATTGAGTTACTTAATTATTTTTTATCTCTTCTCTTGTAAAATTATTTATACTTTGATACAGATTACTATCATTTTACATATTCCTCCATTCTCGTGTTTTCTCCACAGTAGTTTAGTATTATTAATATTAAAAGGCAAGAGACACAAATTGAAACTATAATCACACCACACAACAAGAAGCCTTCAACCAAATTCTTACACTTATCTTCATTTCCAGCTGTTTATGCCACATATGCTCACATGAAATTTTGTACTTGTTACTTCTGCTAATATCTTTCAAAAGAGTTCAAATTTTTCACAAACTTTTAAAATGTTGTATAATTATAACTTATACTTTTGATTGAAACTAAAATATGACTGACTTTTCTCCTCCAAATACCTTTATTTGTTAATTATAAAGTGCCACCCTTGCTACATAAGAAATTGTCTTGTTCACAAACACAATACTCCAAATAGGGATAGTATTCAACTTCCCAGCTTTAAACCACTCTTTCCTAAAATGAGTTACATCTGTCAGGAATCATTCAGAATAATTCCCTTTCCAAAGATTTGAAAGATATCATTAAATTGAATCACATCAAATCTGCAATTAACAGATACCTACTGCCTCATTGATTCTACAATATAAAAAACTTATTGATTTCGATAAATGTGAATTATAAGTTTCAATTTCCTATCAATTATTTTTTCTAAAAATTCTATTTCATATTAAATACGACAATTCTTTTTAAACTGTATCATGCCATTCCTATGGTGCCTTTAAAAAGCTGTTTAAAGTACAAAATTATTTTCCTGTAAGCAGACATTGTTTCTTATTATTCATAAAAGATTCCTACCATCTGTACTTAACATTGGCACAAATATTATACACTAATTGTGTCGCTCCATCCTGGCCTGGGTTTTTCTCCACTTTTCTTTTGAGTAGGGGCAGATTTTATGTGTAAGCTCCCTAGGCTTTGGCATCTTAATCTCTGGCTCTTGGCTATTTAGTCTCATTAGTACTATTATTTATAATTAATCTTGAATTTTCAGTTATTTATTAGTTACAATTCTTTAACTATATTTTTGGAATAATTTAAAGATTTGATAATAATATATATTTGTTAAATAACTTTTCTGTTCTTCTTCGCGAATGGGTCACTTAGGACCATGCAGAATTAACATTTATTGACCTTCTTTTTAGTCCAGTAATTCTTTATATGCAACAGATGGGTCTGTTTTCATTGCTCAGACCATGTATTTTGTTTGGTTGTTTTCTTATCCTCTTCGAAAACCCGTGATTTAGTAACTTTTCTAATTATTTACGATCTTGTAAATTTGAAGATTCTAATTCTTCAAGGTCCTTTCTGTTTGTTTGTACCAATTATTTCCGGTGGTTTTATTTTTAAAAGGTTGTGAATCTGGTGTGTCAGCCTGTTGGGATTCAATCTTTCTAAATGTCCCATAAATTGGATTCTATGCATTTGTATTGAATCTGTAATTTTGGGAATTTATTGTAGATTTCCTCATTTGGTTTCGGGTAATTTATTTCATGCTTGATTTTAGGGCCAAGAATTTTTCTCATAAATTTGTGTTCTTTAACTTCTAACTGTTGTTTTAACATTTTATGTTGAAGGTTAAGTGTTTCTGATGCATAGAGTGCTTCCAGTTTGATCACTGTTTGGTTGTGTCTAATTTTGCAGTTCCACGACAAGCATTTTTTGTTATATATAGTTATTGTTAATTGAAATAAGATTTCCATTCTCTGAATTCTTGCTTTAAGATTTCTTTTCATTACAATTTTCAGTAAACTTTTCTGTATTTTACTAAAAATAAATTTTATAAATTTGTTGATATTCTGCAGATATACTGACAAGAAGCGAATTATATTACTTCTTTTTTGTTTTTGTGTTTGTTTTTTGGGGTGTGGGATGGGCACCTGCAATGATTTTACCTTGAGATGCATAAATGAAAAATCTGCCACTACCTTAGGGTCCTTAATTAGAATGGATGGAATTGATGGATTAATCTGGATGCTTGCTTCCGGAGAGTAAATTGTTTATTATCCTCCTCACGGCCATATGCAGTTTGTAACTGCTTTTTTGGCAATAGTTTATTTTTATTATAAATAATTTTTCCTGGATAATACATGCTTAAACAACATCTTTTCATAGATAATGCAGAATTGAAGAAAAAATATCAGATTCAGTGATTTACATTAAAATGACTAAGCTAAGAAGATCAGTTTCAGAATTTAAAGATTTATATTAATATGATTTACTATATACAAAATTAATATGATTTACTATATACAAAATTAATATGATTTACTATATACAAAATTAATATGATTTACTATATACAAAATTAATATGATTTACTATATACAAAATTAATATGATTTACTATATACAAAATTGTCCACTTAATTCATGTGATTTGATATCATAAGGACAGAGAGGAAGTACATGTAGAATAAGGGCACACATGAACAGTTAAATTTCCCACCATGCAACAAACAAATTTAGTTCAACTTTAGTACAAGGGTGGTCCTAACTCCTATGAATTTTGGTGTTGATCATTCTCATGATTTCTGAGGTAAAAATATTCTTGTTTTATAGAGTTCAAAGGTGAAAATTTTGTGTCTACTTTAACTGAAAAAATTTCTTTTGTTCTATATATTTTTACAACATAAAATATATACATAAAAACTGAAATATTTAAGTTATATTTAAATGAATGTAAGATGTCAAATATCCTTACCTAAAATAGCAGGGAATAGTCTTAAATCTACCCTCACATCAGGGGCTCACATGGACACTTTTAAAGGACAATCATATTAGTGGACAAATATTTATTTTTTATTTAATTAATATTTCATTACCTTTATCCTCAGAAATAAATATAATCTTTTTGTAACTTCTTGTTATACTTTTGACTAACAATTTTTCTGGGCACAGGCCTATTATATTTACCATTAAGACATAAAACTAAGCTAGTTATAGCCAAACCAAGAAATAAATATTATTAAAATATGTATCAAGTGATGTCAGCCACACTCTCCGATTAAAATTTTCTTCAGACTTCAAATTGTTGTCACATTGAAAAATTGGCAGTAGCTGCACATTTCTGGAATGAAAAACATAATAACAACAATGAGGTGGTCTTATTAAAATATATTACCTGTCATTTTCAACTGCTGGTTTGGACAAGTATATTTATTCACCTCTTTAAGCATAAATTGTTTAATTTTGACATTCCATTAGAAAAAAGTTTAATTTCAAAATTCATACAACCACTGGCCACCCAAGTGCAAAATCAGTCGACAGAAGCTGAGGATGGGAGCAACAATTCTCAAAACTAATCTGAAGAAAATTGTAAGTGGAGAGTGTGGCCAATATCTCTTAATATCATTTACAATTCTAAGCAACTAAAGTAAGAGTGGTTTTTGATTAGTGGGGAAGGCAGGGGTTGATGTTGGTCCCATCATTTTGGAGGAAAAATATATTTTGAGGATTTAGAATAATGAATAATAATAACCTTGTTATATAAACTCATAATTATATTTATTTTAATATGTAGCAGCTAACTTCTGCACAGCACCTGAACAAGAAGATGAGACTCATGACAGTACTCCAAGAAAGGGTAACAAGAGAATAAGCAGTACTTTAAATTTTATCTAGATCCACTTGTACCTTGTGTTATTTATAATTCCACACCCCAAACAAATGCATACACACCTAATTCCCACTCTCCACTATTGCATTCTAATAATTTATTTTACAATTAACTATATTTTTCTCATTACAGAAATTATCCATACATTGATGATTTTATGTTATATTTGCTTTATTAAATATGAACCTTAAGAAAACAATGCAATATCATTTAGGATTAGGTACTCAAAAAATACTCAGTGAGCTCAATATTCTCATTTTATAACGAAAATTTGAAAAATGTCTGCTGCTTATTTTCCTCTTCCTGTTGTTTGATTTGGATTCATAATACCAGGAGTCCAACAAGGTTGGTGCAGAGGAAATTTGAGAAGAAAACTGAATGGCAATTAACTGTAAGGTTTTAGAAATATTAGTAAGTGACACTTTTCTTTCATTTGGTTTATGGAAATCGTTTTTTCTCCCCAACCACCGTTCAGTCTTAACTTTATTTCACCACACAACTTATTCCACCACCTAACATGTTACCAAATTACCTTCTGCAAAAATAAAAATATTGTAGATTCTCTAAATGAGATTGAGTATGACTCCTACATTGTTTTTGTGTCAGTTGCTAACTTCCAGGTCTCATATGTCTGTATACATTGTTGCATCCATAATTAAATTGATTCAAAATTTCACAAAATTGCAGTCTAGGGAGCTTGTAATTTAATTTATGTTGTATATTTTTTTTATTATTCTCAAAGAACTCAAAAATATTGGAACTTTAGAAATTAGTTATTACTTAATCTAAATCACAGATCCACTGGGTTATATGTAATCAATAATTGTTTCATCCCATGATTGTTAGGCCAATATTGTTAAAATAATGCTGAACGTTGTTGTGCATGATAAGAAATTAATTAATAATCGAGTAAAGAATTTGCTATAATTTCATGATGTTAGGACAATATTTACAAGTAAATATTAATAATTATTATTACATTTAGTTTATTACTAAGATGATTAGAAGAACAATTATTAATAAGTTATTTTTATTTATAAATATGTTAAGTATTACAAAGTATATTTACTGATATACTTCACCACTTGTGACAAACTTTTTCTACTCAGTGGCAAACTTTTCCTGGATTTATTGAAAAGATAAATTTTTAAGCAAAAAGTGACAGCTATGAACTGGTGTATGACTGCTTTTTAATTTGGAAGTCACAAATCTATTTCTCTGAGGGGTTGTGTTTTGGTTGCCATTAATATCTGGAAAATCCACAGGAGAGTGCTTATAACTTTAAACCTGTGGTAATAAAAAAATTATTTACATATAACTGAAAAAAAAAGAAGTACTGGAAGAGCACACATTAAATGCTGTGTGTCCTAAGGAGTATTCCAGTAACTTAGACCTCTTGAAGATGCAAAAGGAGTATTTTAGTTGTCTTCCAAAGGAGCAGCAATTCATTAAACACTCCTAAACTACTGTTGGTTAGAAAATAAAATGCTGCAACTGCTCTGAACTTGATAAAATTACCCTGATTTTTATTCTGAAGTACACATACATGAGGTAATGCTACAGATTATAATAGAAGTGTGGTTGTGATTAAAAAGTTTTACGAGTCTGAAACAAATTTACCAAACAAAAATTGAATGAATTGTTAATGTATGAAAGAAAAATGATGAAGTGAAAAAATAAATTCTCTCTGTCAGAGGGAGAATAAAACAAGCAGGTAAAACAGAATAAAAAAGAATCTCCAAAGAAAGTAGGCACTTGAAGAGTCATCACACATTCAGAATTTGGTGCTAGATGCAACTATTTACTAGTTATGTCCTAAAACGTTCATATAATACTTTACAAATCTTTCAAATAGAACATATTTTCATTATTCATTCACTCAAAATTATTGTATTTGAAGAATAATTAAAAACTTTCTTCCCTTACTTCAAATAGTAATTTGGGGAACTAATATTTTTTTGGAGTAAAAGATAAGTGAAAAAGATTTTCTCCTTGCTTGTGAGTTCAATAGAGTGAGAGATGAGGCTGCATTAGCTTTAATTTAGATAGATTGGATCATTTGGGTGAAAAAGAATGATTGTTTACAACAGTATATCCGTGTAAACTACTTAATCCTAAACAGAATAGTTATGTATTCATGGTGAAGAGTATATTTCAAGCTACAAATGGGTGACATGGACAGTGTTGCTCACTGAGGAGCTGTAAACAAGAAAAAGTTTGGGAAATCAGCAAATTGTGAGAGCTTTAAAGTGTCTGGTCTCTTATCATTGCTGTGAGTATACACTGGGTCATTAACCTGTCGATGCACCGAGGCGTAATACTACCATCATTTAATATGTGACTTCAGAGGTCCCGTCCTACATCAAGTTAGAGAAATATAAATAGCAGTAATTTCATATTTGTTGGCAGCCATAAGTTTTTATAATTAACATAGTGGCAGTTTTAAAAAATGATACTAACTTTATTTGCAATTATGGCATAGTGTGCTTAACATTGTTCTTACATCTTTCACATTCTCTTACTATTTTCTTATGTAGATGAAAGGAGACCATGGAAAGCAAGAATGATTAAAAGAAATCTTATTGCATTTCATTACTTTATTAAAATTCATATTTTTGAGAAAATATGTTCTTAACTTATTTTCAAATCTCATCAGAATATCTTCACAATGTTGATTCAGTATGCATGCAACTGACAGGTGACATTTAATAATTTATACACTGTTATTTTTTAGTTTAAATGATGATGTAAAGAAGCCACGACAAATTATATGATGAGTTGTAGTTGTGAAGAAACCTGCTTCATCCATTCTAAACAGTAATACTTTATTATGAAGTCAGTGTGGCTGAGTGGATAGAGCACTGAGTTGCTGGTTGGATGGCCGGGAATCGATCCCCGGTGAGGTGGGGATTTTCATCACGCCTCAACTGGCTCCCAGGCCTACTCTGCCTGCTATAAAATGAGTACCAGGATCTATCCTGGGGCCGAACCGGTCGGAGCGAGGTGCTGGTGCCGGGGTCAAGAAATCGCGCGAGCTCTACCCTCCGCGGAGGCCAAAGCCCACAAAGGGCTGTAGTGCCAGACAAGAAGAAGAAGAATACATTGTTATAGATTGAAGAGATATTCAGTGATGAGTACTGAAAAGACTCTTGTCCATGCGTATGTGCTCTTTGAGAAACAACTTATTTTTATAAACGTAGGCTTCCGCAGCCGAGCTGTTGTTCTATAACGGATCGGAACCTTTGTGAAGAGTGAAATAACATCGAAACTCACCATGATTTCCTCGTCACTTAAGAGTTATCTACAAAGTGCTCAGAATTTTTATAGTTGACGAGATGGTATCAGTCAGTGGTAATAGTTGTTTCGCTAGAAAACAGGCGAGAGGTTGAGTTGGTGCACTCACTATAGGTCTCAAGGGGACACCAGATTTGTGCACCTTGGGGAGACCGTATAGTCTAGGCATGGCATTGTTACCTCGTTTCAATGATTGTTTAATCTCATCAGTTATGGAAGAAGCATTGCCGATGGGTCCATTGATCTCATTTCTCATCTTCCTTAAAGGGTTTGTACTTACCGGAGAGTACTTCCCGTCACTTAGTTCTTCCACCTTATTGATGTACTCGCATCGTTTCATAACGACAATGGCGTTATCTTTATCCGCTGGCATGATAACTAAAACATCTCGTTCCCTGAGAGATCGTAACGCACTCCTTTCCTCTTTACTGATATTACTTTTCGGTGGTTTAGCTCGAGATACCACCCAGGAAGTTTCTCTCTTGATTTCCTCCGCGATATTAGGAGAAATAACCACCAATGCACTTTCAATACCTGAAATAATATCCCCGATGGGTGTCTGTTTTAGCGTAATGGCGAAGTTTAATCCTTTCTCGAGCAAGGACAATGACTTCCTCAAGAGGTTCACCTGAAAGATTAACCACATTGTTCACAGGTTGAGGCAAAGTATTAGAATAGTTCTGTTTCTTAGATAATTTCTCAAATTTGTAAATTTGCTGAGATCTAATTTTCTCAGCGAACCACATGGCATATCTGGCGGAGACAGAATCCACCTTAGCTCAATCATCATGACTGAGCTATGCCGCTAGATATAAATGTAAATGGTATAAATCCGTTCCAAGGAAGGCAAGACATCTCCTGGTATAACGGATTCGTTCCCTCAACAGGGCTTGTGCCGAACGTTTAAGTATACGACGAGCCGCTAGAGTTGCTAAATGATGTTTAATTTTCAGACAATTCGGAATAATTCCCTCGTCACGAGATCTCATAAGAAAAGTCAGATGACATAAATATCTCACTTTCATATCCCCTATATTAAAGAATACTCTAGATTGCTTGACTATCTCCTCCCCGTAGAGTTGCGCCAATTATAAACGTAGGCTTCCGCGTCCGGAGTCAGTATGAACTTGTTTGTCCGGGACAAACCGCGTCTTAGTAGATAAAACTACCAACGTTTCGGCCATCATGCTGTGGCCTTCTTCAGGGCTATGTCACAGTCGTACAGACCTTAGTCGCTGTCATACTCTGCGAGGTCGAACGAGTCACGCATCGGGTATATAGGTTTGGTTGGGGGGCATCATCCTGATTGGCCGAGCGCGGCGGCCTATCAGCGCGTTGCGGAGCGGGACCGACTGGGGCGGGTGTGGAGCGCTCAGGGGGAGTTAGTGCTCAACTCCAGGCGCTGCTCAAGATCAAGCAATGATCAACATTAAGATTGTTTGGTGTTCTGGCAATCTCTATGGCTTCTTTGATCCGTCTGGGCCACCAACAATCCTCCTTAGTAATAATACGGGTACCGTCAAAATTAAAGTCATGTCCTGCTTCGATCGCATGCGGTTATCGAGAACTTTATTAAAACCTAGAGTTTGGTTGTGATACATGGATGACACTTTCGTCATCGGGCAACGTGGTGTGTCAACCTCGACAGAACATCAACCAAGCACAAACTAACATCAAGTTTACCATGGAGATTAAATCCGATGGACAGTTACCGTTCTTAGATGTGTTCGTAAAAGGAAGGATGATGGCTCTATTGCTCATAGGGCGTACCGCAAGCCAACTCACACCAACCGTTACTTGAATGCTGAGTCACACCATAAAACGTGGTGCGTTAAAAACATTGGTCACCCGAGCAAGGAAAGTGTGTGACAAAGAGATTGTAGACCAGGAATTGAGACTTTTCTGTGATACTTTCCGCAATAATGGCTACAACAACAAAGCCATAAACAATACCCTTAACCCTATCCTCAATGTTCGTACGGGGGATGTAGAAAACCGTGAGTTCGCTAAAACAGCCTGACTCCCATATGTTGAAGGAGTAACTGACAAGGTTGATAAAATTCTAAAGAAACATGACATACGACCTGTCTACAGCGCCCCTGAAAAGTTGGGTAAATCACTCGTCAAAGTTAAAGACAAGTTACCCCCTCTGGCGTCGGCTGGCATTTATTCCATATTTTGTAGTTGCGGTCGCGAATATATAGGGGAAACCGGACGAACTGTGGAAGAGAGAATGAGGGAACACATTAGACATTTTAAGTACGGTAGGACAACTAAATCAGCCGTGGCCCTGCATGCAATCGAAGCAGGACATGGCTTTAATTTTGATATTATTACTAAGGAAGATCATTGGTGGCCCAGAGGGATCAAAGAAGCCATAGAGATTGCCAGAACACCGAACAATCTTAATGTTGATCATGGCTTATCCTGAGCAGCGCCTGGAGTTGGCCACTAACTCCCCATGAGCGCTCCACCGCGCTCGGGCGTCAAGCACAGAGTGACCCCACACCCTCCCCACCCAGTCCCGCTCCACAACGCGCTGATTGGCCGCCGCGCTCGGCCAATCAGGATGATACCCCCAACCAAACCTATATAACCTTGATACACATGGAGATGTTGGTAGGAGAAGTTAGAAACAGTGAGAGTTAGTGGTATTAAGAGTAGTAGGAGGTTGGAGAAGGAGGGTTCAATTGACAGAGCTATATGAACTGGGACATAGAAGTGAAGAGCAGCAAAGTTTTCCCCCCCCCCTACCCTGAATTAAACCTGGAGTGATTCAGTGGCAGGCAAGCATGCTAGCCTCTTAGCCACCAGAGAGGCCCACATGAAATGTTTGAACACTCTCTGGATTCACGTTTGACAGCTGATAAATAGCATTCTTAAAGTTATATTTAAGTTATGGCTTGTTCAAGTGATTGATCACGTCCAGCAAAAATAAGAGATATATCCTTTTCTGAATCCATAGTATAGTCATAAAAATCCATAGTACAGTAAGCTACAAAAGCAGAACTACAAGTACATTAGCGTAAAACATGAAATTGTTTATTAATATGACATACATGAGATGAAAAGTGTAACTAATCCTGAAATGTTAAGCCAGTGTTTGAATTTCTGTTTAAATCCTCCATAAAAAATACAGATAATTGATGTTCTCATCTGAGACAGTTTTGGGTAAACAGTTTGGGAATTCATGATGAAAGATCATATAATATGATGTTCTGTGTATATCATGAAGTAATAGTCCATAATAGAACAAATTCACAGTATTATTGAACATTGAAATGGAATGTGTGCTTGAAAATGTAAAAGAAAAATGATTATTTTTTTGACAGAACTGCTGACTAAAGTAAGAATGCCATAATAAAGTACAAAATAAATTCTGCAATTTTTTCCAATACAAGGTTACTCTTTCAATGCTTGTGACAAGAGACTTTTGGATAGAAACAAGAGTCGTAAGGAAAGTTGATTGGACCTATAATGTGATACAGTTCTATAAAATATTATGAAGAAACGGTAACTTGGCTAAAAAGTGATGGCGAATAACCTACAGGTGTATAAACAGAGGTCACTGCAGTAGATTTTCAGCAACTTGGTTTTCAAGGAATTGTTGCTAGCAGTTAAATGGACAAACACCAGAATCTATCTTCATTCTGACTAGACAAATAGTTAAAACTATTTATCTAGTCAGAATGAAGATAGATGTTTGCTCCGTATTCACAGAGAATACAGATTTAGGTGTTTGCTCATTTAACTGCTTCTTCTGAGTAGACTGTCTAGTGACATAGGTGGAAAAAACTGGCATTAACTCCTCTTTTCTAGATTTCTAAGAACTCAATGGAGCAAATTGATTGCATGAGAGGTTCAAGTGGTTCTGAAGCAGAAATTACTGATGAAATTAGTAATGAAACTAAAAAAAAATAAGTAATGAAAATGGAACTAAAAATGTAAAGGGCATGGGGGTAATGTGTATTTCTGAGTAGTACTGCTATTGCATCTCTTCCTTCTATACGTCCCATGTGGACTGATTGTGAACTTACGCAGCATTGGGGACGTCCTTATCCATCTCGACGGCACCAAAAACTATGGTTTCCAATCTAATATTATTTTCTTTCCTTTATTTTTTAGTTCATCCTCTTCCCACTTCGTCCCTAGGAGGTGCCAGAGTTGCCTTATCCTCACTGTGCTATGTTGTTCGTCAGTCATCCGTGTACGAAGGTTGGTTGTAATTACTCTAGGCACTAGTGATTTATGGTGGAATATTACTTTTCATCCCTTTGGGGGTAGTTTTCGTAAACTGGTGCGATAATAATATATTGTCATGCAAATCTCACGTATCTGTAAAATTTCCGCTCGATTGGAAATAAGGAAGTGGCCGAAAAATCAATTTTAAAACTGAAGGACAACATACATACGAACGAAGCTAGTTAAATAAACGCCTGTAAAAATATTTAGTGGCCTGCATGATTTAATGTTGAGGCATGTAAATGAAAAACGTTCTAAGTAGCATTTTTTTTCCTTTTTCGCGAAAAATGATGTTCTTAGCCACGGCAATGCTGTGGTAATCCATCAAATTTGTCGTAACACAGGACAAAATAATGATTTATCAGGAGTGGCAAATACATTCTTTTGGGTACTATCTGTGGTATTTCAAGCTCTTTTTGGAAATCACACATGACATTTCGAATATTATCCATTTTTCAATTATTTGGCACTTACAATGATTTCAACAGAATAATTAAATTTAGATGATTAATTTTTAAGCACTATTAGTTGCAACATTAAATAAGTAAACAATGATGATTTTGCCATAAGTTTTCATAATCAATGTTGGCGTTTAATCAGTTATATGCGTCTTCTGTAACTAGATGATTTGGCCTCTTAGAACGTTTTCCACTTACGTGCATCAATTATGAATCGAGCTATACGTGAGGTCTAAAAGGTTGGCGTCCGCTGCTGTCTGGGAGACACCGCGCTGAGTCGGGACGGGGTTGTCATTTATTAAATTCAGAGTCAAAAACCGTTTACATTGCCCATCGTACGCTCGTCCTCGCCTGTCTATTTGCTCATTCCTTATCGCAGAGTGTCAGGTACCATCGCAACGTGTAACAGAGAGGGGACACACTGAGCACGGTAACAGAATATTCTTGCTAGTTTCTAGTCATATATTAGAAAGATCACTTTATCTTTAAATTTCATCTTGCGAGGGACTAAAGTTGGCTACGTCATTTCATATGACCCGTCAGACACGTGTTAATAGAAGTTCGATATGCGTGAATGTGTAGTATAAAACAGTTGTATTCACAATACAATAAATAACATAGATCAGTAACTTTAACGTGCTACAGTAATTATCATTTTATTCTATTTCTCATTACGATTATCATGAGAACCTTTTTATATTATTTCATTATACTGTGAATACTTCAATTTTGCTCCACAACATTTGTATCCACATTGTATGAAATTCAATATTAGTTTTTTTTTTTGTTTCTAGACGAAGGATACTATACACAGGAGATGGCACTCATGGAGTGGGGGTATGTACGAAGAGCGTCGTCAGCTCACTCGGTATCATGAATCGTCAGCACCATCTCACGCTGGTTATTGTAACTACTTCAATGGCAGTTCCCGCTTCGAGTGATGCTCAGCTGGTCGTCGTCGTCGGGTGATCAAGTAATAACAAATTATAATAATAAACACATGACAAATGAACATGATATAAACAGAAAAATAAACACAAAATATGTTTACAAAAAAGCAGAAACACAAACATGTTATAATATCGTATTGAAACGACGCAGTATATATAATATAATATGTACGTGTTAAAAACAATTACAAACATTTATATTTAAAAGCACATGGCCCTTTCCTATCGAGACAAATGAATTTGAAGTAGTTACAATAACCAGCGCAAAATTTTGCTGAAGATTCATGTTACCGAGTGAGCTGACGACACTTTTCGTACACACAGAAAAACCTACCCCACTCCATGAGTGCCATCTCCTGTGTATAGTCTCCTCGTTTGAGAAGAATACTTTCTGTTCACTTGACTTCTCACAATTTTTCTTCACAGATTATTGGGACAAATGAATATGGGAGGATATTTTTATGAATCTGATCCATACTGCAACGGTACATTATGAAACTAAATGCGGAAAACGTGTGAGTCATCCCTTGTATGTTTTATGTCTTTCAGATCTTTCAACGCTGAGAATATTTTTTATATGTAATACTCACCGTGCTATAAATTACGTTTAGTTAAACGATTCTAACAGTATAACGTTGATGTATTTCAATGGGTTTTATTTAACAATCAACAATCAATTATCTTGGTTTTAATACTTTTATCATTATTTTTCACTCTTATTCAGTGCTTGTTTATAGTAGTATAAAAGACATTTTCCTTACTAATTGATAAAATTGTAAATTTAAGAGGTATTGAAATAGGTATAGTTAGAAAGGTGACATAAATAAAGATTTCTTTTATTAATCAAATACAAAACTCTAAAGAACGGTTGTCAATAAATAACATAAATAAACAATAATAAATATTAAATAACTTAAAATTCTAGGATCTTGGATAAAACATTCATTGAGGTGAACACTTCTTACTTTGGTCTACAGAGCTCTGTTCGTAGAAGTCGTTGAATTTGTTTGAGCGCTCCCGACACTGGAATATATTTAGAGGAAAATGACTCGTTTCATACAATATTAAAATTAAGATTCATCATTGTACATTAAAATCCGGAAAGTAACGACGTGAGTCATTGGTTTCTGAAGCGAAAAAATAACAAAGAAACTGGGAAATTACATTCTAAGCCGTAGGAGTTTCATTATCACTACTTAAAAATATTGAGGTATTGAATTAGAGACTGAATTTTGTAATATTGCAAGGAACGACTTCTGTTCTTTCGGTCGACGAACTAAAACATTTTGTTTAGTTGCAGCACTAAGTCATTTCAAATTACAAAACTTAATGTGAAGCATAGCACGCCAGAGAGTAGCTTTCTCAACTGTATGGTAAATTTTTGCAAAACCATCTTTTGAACTGCCCTTCAATATTAAATTAAGCTAATATTAAATCTATTTGGGGTTAACAACTTGGAACATTTAGTTGCTGCACGTGCAGAGAAAATGATAATAGTTTGGTAATACTTCCCGAAACATTGCAGGAGGAATAGTCTGACAACATGTGTCGTACGTTCAAGTCATCATCCTCGTCATGGAAGAGAAGTTTTTCAGTCGAAAAATGAAAAACCTGTTGTTACAATGCGTCACTAATCTAAGTTTTTTGTTATCACTAGAACGTTCTGAGTCACAATAACACATAGTTCATTCCTCAACGCTGATCGATGTGGAAACTTCAGTCCAAAATCTCCGACAGTGAACAAATCTGAATTATTAGGAAAATTTGGGCCAGTACATCTTCGGTTCGTACCAGTATCAGTCAGTTCAAAACCTTATTCTACTTCATTGCATCTCGATTCCTACGCTACACTGCGAGGCAAATAAGAACTGTAAGCTTGCTCCTGGGCGTCGGGCCCGTTCACCGGACGCGGGGCTCCGGGCTGCTGTTGGTCCTCGTAGCTTCGTCCCCACAGCCCTCCCCAGCCGCCCTTCTCATCGTCGTAGTGGTGCTCGTGCTCGTAGTGGTGTTGGTGCTGGGCGTGCTCGTAATAGATGACCTATGGACAACACCAAACCACAGTTCTGCGTGAGCGTTTCATCCGAGAGATGTTAAGGTTAGACGAAAATAGTGATTCTTAAATCGTTCTCTTTGTATACAAAAAATGTATGGATTGTTTTATTTCTATTACGATCTGTTAGGGTTAGTTAAAAAAATGATTCTGACTCGAATGTAAATGTAAATCGGATCAATTCATTAACTTCATCTGCTTCTTTTCTGCAAAACTGAAATTAACTTTGATCCAATAGTTGGAGTACCATTAAGTTGCAAAACCACTAGAAAATTTGTCGTGTATGTATATCATCTACAGCCATGTGGAAATAGCGACGGACCAGAACTTGAAATCGGGACCTCCTGTCCTCTGTCCACTACCCGTCTCGAATCCCTTCCAGGTGAATGTGGTCTCGGGTTTGAGTCCCGTTTTCGCCCGACCGTATATTTCGCTACCTTTCCGTCTCGAGTAGGTGTTAGGGAGTTAAGGATTGTCTTGTGTAGTTTGATGGTGACTTGAGTTCCTTTTCCTGCGGAGTTTCATCAACTCACCTTCTGGGGCTCCTTCCTTTTCGCGAGCTCCAAATACAAGCGGAAGAGCGTGAGCACCAGCTGGAGAATGGCAATGCCGAAGAACTTGATCTGAAGGAGAGCGCCGAACCCTTGGAAGAGGAGACCCAACTTATTCTTGATCAACATGGCGACGAACAAGAGCTTCATCAGCGCCTTCTTCTTCTTCTTCTTCTTGCCGCGACCTGCGAGTCATGGGGAATACATGAGTTTCATCAAAGCGTTCGAATCACGTCAAACACACAGTATCACGAAACAATGCCTCGTGGTGATTACTACAGGTAGGGGTAATAAGAGAAAAAAAAATCGTATTTATTACAATATTCATGTAAGTTTTTCAAATGAATACCTCAAATTTAATTCATTCCATTTTTGTAATTATATTTGGTACTTTATTGTACATATCAATTAATGTAAAATTAGAGAGTGGCAATAACAATTATTTAGAGAACAATCTTAATAAACCATTTTTTAATAAAAATATTTCCAATTCTCAAAATATTTTTGGTTTAAATATAAGTTTCGTAATTTTGTTCTTGACATTCATTAATTATAATACATTTTTATTGTCACGTCCCCCGAAATCACCCCTTCGCGTCAATATCAAACAGTGTAAAAATATACCTTGTTGTAGTTCTACAGAATCTACATAGGTATAACAGATAAGCGTCATATACATGCGATACAAAAAGTATTCTTTGTCATAGCGCATTTAAATGTATAATATTTTTATCCTAAACTACAGTGTTTGTGACAAATTATTTTAAATTAATTTGTATGATGTATAAACGATAGGTAAATGAATATTTTGAAACTTTCCATACTTGTTTTTGACTCAATATTTCTTTACCTCGTTGCAGTTTTTAGGATTAAAATATCTTATTGCTTTGGTCACTTCAAATATCTCTCACCATTCATTCTATTTTTCTCTGCACTGTACAAAGAAAGCAAAATTTGTTAGTATGGAGCAATAAGAATAAAAAATCTGATACATAGAAACGAAAATGGAGTGATAAGAGACAAGCCTAAAATAAATAAGGGAGACTTCCAACGTTTTTTAAGTGTACATAGTTTTCCCATATTGTATTGGTGAAAAATTTATTTATCAAACAGTTTCTATAAAAGCATTTATCATTAGCAAGTCACAAACTTCTAGGGAATTTTCAAAGTGTATGTGTTTTTCAAGGAGTGGAAAAATATCTAAAAAGTGTTACGAATTTGTGGTATTAGAAGAGAAGATATATTCAATTTACAAGCCAGTATTTTTAAAGTTTTTAAAGTCTGAATTTATTGTGTTTCTCACCTTGTCTCATTACCTCGGTTTCGCCTAGTTTCTGTTCCTACTGACTTGTGAGTTTCTTGAAGAAAGCTTGCGATATGAATTATAAATATGAACATAAATAATTTTACGTTTCTGTTCGAGTCGTCCAGTTCTCTGTGCCCATAAAGATTCATGCGATGGTATCATCTTCAATCGACATAATATGCCTTTCCTCGCTAACGATGTAGTGGTACTCATTGCGTTAATTGCTGGAAGTTTCGTCTTCTTTTCATTTTAATGTAACATCTATTTTCTGAGAGTTTCTCGTCGTTAAGGAGAAGTTTTTGAATACTAAACTAGAAGCTACAGCAACGAATACGACGGCAGATCTAAGATACCTTGCATTCTTTCCTTCATTATCTCCTAAACGCCATTTCAGTATTGATTTATATTTCTAAAGTAATGGCATTCGGAGGTGTTTAAGGACCTAGGGACATGTTTCTGTTCCTCCGAGGAATATAAATGACTCTCTTGTGCTTTGGAGAAAACAAGAGAAAGGTGAAATGGGGAAATAGAAAGCGATGAAAAACATTGGTAATGGAAAAGATATGTAAAAATGAGTTAAAAGAGCGACATAAAGAGATCAGAGAAGTATTCTCGAAGAAGACCCACGCTACGCTGGAATGGAAAAATATAACCATTAGAGTTGTGACCGTGCTTAAGGATGTAAAACAAAAAATACAAAGCTATTCGAAATAAGTTAAGCTAAAACAGTGTGTTTGATAATCTTCTCTAAATTATGTATCAATGAGAATGAATTCAAAACGTTTTATATTCTTTTTCAGCGATTGGTCAATATTATATTACTTGGGCAAACTTTAAAAAATAATTTTAATGTGTCAACACTTTTTCGAGCCCAAACCGGAAAAAAATATAATTCATAAACGAATTGTTGTTAATGATATTTTTTAAGAAGACAACTCTTATGTGAAACATTTTGAACATATGTGGAACCCAATATTTACCACCAACACAAGACAAGTGTGTAATTTCATTAAAATTGTAGTTTTTTCAAGTTAAGTTTATATACAATCAGTCTTTTACTTTTAAAATTTTTTGATTCTCATCGTTAAGTTAACGTCCAAAATATAATGTAAAGTTGCCGGATAGACTCACTGATGTGTTTGGATTTCCCTCACTCCTCGCGCAACTGCATTTGTGTAATTCTCTCCCAGACCGAATTCGTGGTAAAAAGGCAGTGAGGGTGGGAGATTTAATCGCGATTAATACAACCGTCTATTTCACGCAATTAATAAAAAAAACTATGGGATATGTTCGGACAGTTATTTTCCCGCATCAATTAATTTAACATTCATTTCTATTACATTTTATTTATTTATTCTTATTGAAGAAAAAGCTTTATATTTTCTCTTTTATTTATTTGAAGTTAACTTTCGCATTTTATGTCAGTAATAATTTTGAGCAAAAATGTAAATTAGTGAAAATTATTGATATAGTAGTAACAGGTTATAACAGTTATAACCCTTTCAAGTTTTAATAAAACAATACTAACTTAATTTTTGAAATAAAATATTTTTAGTATGTGCACTTGCTTAAATTCTTCATAAATATTTTAAAACATCAGTAGGCTAATGTACGAAAATTTTATTTCATTTAAATACGATTAATACTAGCCCCAAATCAATAGTTTAATAGATGAATTAAAATAATAAACTCTAATTGATTATTATATGAATACACGATGAATATATTACAGTAAATTAACTTTATTGTCAAAAAAGCAGTTGCAAACTGCGTATGACCACGCGAGGGTCAATTACTCTCCGGAAACAAGCAAGAGATCATCCCATCAGTTCTGATCAAGCGTCAAACAAGGACTGTTGAATTTAATATTTACAGAAGAAGTCATTTAATATGTAAGTGCTGTTATTTATTTGTTATTTCCAAAATAAATGGAATATATTAAAAGTAGTAAAAATTCCATATAATAGCGACAAAAGTATTAAGAACTATGCATAAATCCTAAGCAATGTTAGATTCTCACGTGAATTCGTAGCCTGTTATATGATTAAGGACCGGGAAATTTGAATGGCGATCATGTCTTTATTTTGTGAGTATTCAGGAGAGGGAGTGCAAATGTTTGGCCACACTTGGAATGAAGAGAGAGCGAGAACCCACCTTCTTCCTCGGCGTCGTTGATGCTTCTCCCTTTGGCTTGGTGGCCGCTTTCGTCGTCGGCGTCGCCCACCAGGGCGTCGGTGGCCCCAGGCATCAGCTCCATTCCGATGTCCGCCACGCGCTCCAGCAGCGGCAAGTCGCCATTACGCCGAGCCTCCACCTCTGCGCATAACGAGACACCCGCTTTACGACTCAACTAGCTGCGCTTATTTATCTTGGTGACATTTATTGCTTAGTGTGCTGACGTCAAGAGATGCATGAAGTGTAGTTTCTCACGGTGGCAGCATGATCCGTGGGTAAAATAAGTTTCATGCTCATGCGATATAAATACGTACTATTAGCCATATTGAAAATTGTATGAATATATACTTATGTCCGTTAATCTCTTAGTTCAATGTATAGTTACGAGTTCTACACATCTTACAAATATAACTTTTACGAACCCAAAAACATAGAATAAGAATTTTCGTTCATGAATTTTAAAAATCGTGTCCAGAATATACGTTTCTTGGTCCCGTATGTCTTAAATTGGAATTTTGGAATTCTGTTCACTCGCTATTCTTTAAAATGTGTGTTCAGTTACAGAAACTAATAATTTTAAGCCTGGATATGTGTTTCCTTTTGAAGTTTTAGCTTAAACATTACTAAATGGATTATTCTACAAGTACTTTTATCCTTGTTGCTATAACAAAGATAAGATACACTGAAAGAACGCAGAGAGGAAGGATAATATAATTTTTAAACTTAATGTATAAAAAGTAGTGCTAAAGAATTCGAGTGCAATTTTCGTAGTTTTTTGTTGTGCGTTATAGATGCTGACCACCATGTCTTCTTGAAAATTACACCTTTGCGTACACGTTCCTCTTTATCAGTTCACAGATTCTGAACTAGTTCCGCTGCTGAGAAACTCCCTCAAAATCCCTCTTCCTCTCAATTCGTTTGTGTCCGAGATAAATGAGTCCAATCAGAGTCGGGGACTTGACTTTCCCTCCAATGGATGGTGAATTTATTGTCTGAAGACTACTCCTCCTGACCTTAACTTCGTGACTTAACTTTCATACGCCACTGCTTAGATCGTATCGCGCTCCCGTTCTTTCCGGTCAGTGGGATGTCAGACTTGGACTGCTTTTGTGCCGACAGACTGGAAAATCGTTCAACATTACCATCATCTAAACCAAACTACGTGAGAGAGCGAAATCATTGTTCATTTGCTTAATCCATGTGGGACAAATACTGAGGTAAGGTTGACAATAATATTACCATTATGATAAAATTGGATAACTTTTCTAATAAAACCTAGTTTAAACATTGATCAATAATTTTGTCGAAGAAAATCGATGCCATTGTCCTCTAAAACGTATTTCATAAGAATTTTACTTCGAGTAAACTAAAATTGAAAATGTCCGGTCGAAATTTGGATCTTGCTTTCTCTCCTGACTGAAGATAACACTCCAATGAATATATCGAACGCCACCGATTCAAAATAATGAAAGCATAGTTGACAGCGTATGATCACGAAGATAACAAATAGACATGACATTCAAAATGATGCGACACATCGTTGGTGTGTATCAACCTCATTCTCACTTGACTCCGGGAAACTGACACGTATCATTAACTCATAGAGACGTCCTCGGCGAAAGCTTTGAGCAGAAGGCATTAAAAATTATGCTTGTGTTTAGAGAGCTGAATTGAGGTTAGTGGCCGCGAGCAGCATTGCTTAGCGGGAACAATCTGTACACTTTCGTGACATCGCACATTTTGTATCTACCGTATTCTCCGCCGGGAAATGTGAGTACTGGCTTATTAGTGTTATAAATGTTGAAAATGACAAATGGGTACGTTGAAAGAGAGACCATATTCATTGCCTGTAAAATTGTGGAATGGATCATAATATCATCAGTCATGTATTTTACTTTTCGTTTGAGGGGAAATGCTCCAGCAACTTCTGAGTCTTGCTATTTCATGAAGTAATATTTTGTTATTTTCCAACATACGGTAATGTTTTTTTTCGATTTTGACCCATACCAGACGTTAATAGCCATTTTATGGACTATGTCATTCCTTACGTGATTGTATGTTTGGTATGCGAATGGTATATTTGGATGCCCTATACATCTGCACTATCTCACAACCATGGACGGGAAGTTTTTGCTCAAAATCTCAAAAGAAAACTCAATATAATTTATTTACCATTCATTAATTGTTTATTTTATCAAGGAGTCGCATTTTTGTTCCTTGGTGCGATAAGATTTTACAGTGATATAACTCTCTTTACCAAGGAAAAAAAATTCACCAGGTAGATATCTTATGCTCCAGATAAAAACTAAGACTAACATATCCGATATAAGACAATAATCTTGATGATGTACTGTCTACATTTCTCATATATCTAGAACAAGTTGAATAATTATAAAACTTAACCGAGAGTAACAAAAATAACTCTGGTAAATTTTCCGAAACTCAATACGTTCCTCCTTCACCTCCTTGGAACCGCTAATGGTAGTTCTGCCGACAGAAAATTAAATCTCTTAAGTCTAAAACTTGTGTACATGGGTGAAAATACCGATATCAATTTTAACTTTTAAAACATACTTTACCGGTATTTTACACATAATATGAACTAATGTTGTATATTTTGTATTATTTTTAATATTGGGATGAAATACATTATTTCGTAAGAAAATAATTCATTTTCGCCGATAAATGACTTTCCAAATTCTTTTCAAACAAGCATTTTTAGATGTAGAAAACTGCATTCATTTTAAAATACGTCTTGTAGAAGCCACCGGACATTTTGAAGAAATATTAAATTTTTTGTTCACCGTTTTCTTCCCACCCGCTTTTACAGATTACGTCCAGGACATACAGGCTCATTGCAGTTTATGCTGCACACGATCAGACTCAAGCAAGTTCACATCTTATTTTCTTCACGAGTAATTTGTTGTGACCGATTAGATTATCGTTTTAAGTTACTATTATCGATAAAACTAACAAAGAGTTAAAAACAAAATAAAAACATAGAAGGTCGTTAGAATTTTGAATGATTTGATAAATAAATAAATTTATTATCGAAAAAGCAGTACAAACTGCGTATGGCCACGTGGAGGACAATAAACTAATTTACTCTCCGGAAGCAAGCAAGGGCCCATCTCATCAATACCGATGAAGGACCCTAAAGCAGAGGATTTGATATTTCAGCACAATCCTAAGATAATAATAAAAGTAGTTCGGTAAATATGTATTATAACATATGTTATAATTCTAATAGAATACCAACAAATTTGTATTTAATAAAACTTGAAAATGTTACTTCAGAAGTACGTATTATTATCAGACGATAGATTATTCGGAAAATATTGTTCATAAATTGTAAGAATTAAAATAACTCTCAATTCGAGATTTATTATTTTAATAGACGCCGCACCTTGACAAGAACCTAGAGAACCTGTATAAAAAATCCGCCTCTACCCGAAGAAAACCGGAGAAGATGGGACATTTTGACGAACATTACGTGGCAGGTACACCATACAGCTGGAGAAGAATTCGCGTGACCAATGACGTCAAACGAGTTCGTCCAGCCCGTGGAAACTCTAGAAACAGAGTGAACCTTGTGGTCGATGTCCGCTATCTCCACCACTTCGATGTCAATCCGGTCTGCCGTGGTCTTCCTGTCTGCGTTCTCCAGTGCCCCACATACAGCCACCCACATGTGTTCGCTCCAGTCATGTAGGTGGAAAGGAGGGGAGGGATAATTACCTTAAGGACCGGTCTTGGCTGCTGGAATGATCCGTGTAATTATAAATTTCGTACGTAGTTACAATCAGGTCGTTTCAAACCTGAACATTCATATGACGCTGTCAAGCTCTCACGTTATTCGGATAAAAATAACTATTTCGTGTGAATGTCAAGAGGCTTCATTTGCGTCTGTACTCTTCAATACGTTTACTCATACAAGAGAGCGATGGTTCTGAAACTCTGTAGGAAATCTTTTGTAAAATATCAATTTTTGTTTTTCACTGTATATTACGTTTTATCCCTCCTTTATACATAGTATTTTTGTTGCTCACGTTAAAACGCTTACATATCCTCACGACCAGATATTGAACAAAAGTAACTCTGATATTTAAGGAATAATTTACTTTACATTTTCTTATTGCAGACCCTCAGAAATGAAACTAAGGATACCTAGAGATCCGCGGATCAGGAATCTATGATCACTGCAACAGAATATTACTCATATCAATATAATTCCTCCTGTATCAGAATTAATACAAAAACCCGGAGGACACCGTATGTTTTCCGAAATTGTCATGTTTGTGTGAAAAACATAAAAAATGTGAGGGTTACTACAACGGGTTTCCTTACATCATTGATGTAAGACAAGTTATGAAGTGTGTTCGATTGCAGTGGATTTACATGGACAAGAGATATCTTTACTGATATTTTCACTAAAGCTCGTGAAGTATATGATCCACTTCCGAAGAGTTGGTAATGGTAGTTTGGCGAAGGTCACCTTCTGTACGATTGAAATTCCCCTCCACTTTGATCAGCATAAATATATACATCGGAATTTCAAGGCACGTAGGGTAGAGTGAGTGAGTTATCGTTCCAAAAGTATATTATTAAAACTTGGGGAAACATTTTTGTGTTTCACTGGTATCGTACCCGTTAATGATAAAAAGTAGCTACAACATGTTCCTACATGAAAAGTAATAAATATCTTCTTTTGTACATTAATTTTAGACCCAAATTTAAGTTTTACGATGGATCTTTTGTTTTATTGAAGTATGAAGTCACATTTCAGTTAACATGTGGCTTATCTACATGTCCATACGTGGTACTTCGAATGAAGATATTGAGATATACATCGGGCAGATTTGAAAACAAATACTCGCGAAATGAACATTTTGGTAAATGACATTAAAGATTGCTCGTGATCGTGTTTCGCAGGGACGTCAACGGGAGCGCGCACGGAAAGCAGGGCACGGAGTCCTCTGGTGGAGACAGACTATAGCCAGGGTTGGCCAGGAAGCTATCATTGCGGGACGGTAGAGACCATATGGAAAATTTCAGAGCGAGGAAGTGCACTATGTTCACTACTTATGAAACATTTGATGATGAAGATGATTAGTGTTAAGTGGTATTCTCAAGTATTCCACAAAAAATCGATGAAAAATTTACACATTTTATTCATATTTTTCCAAATTATGATTGTATTGTTTCCCTGTCATGACTTAATATTTCTACTCACTGATTGTGTATATAATCAAAACAGAAATATATTGCTTAATCTTCAGAAATTTTCCTTGTCGCTAATACAAAGTCGTTAGTTTCGTCTGTAGTCGGTGGGACGCATGGTCGGAGACCCCAGGAAACGAATTTGTGAACCCCTTCCTGGTATCGGATAAATGAAGACGTTATCGGGATTTAAACCTCTGGGCACACGGTTGAACGCTACTATGCGCTCCTTCTCTTGACACCACCGGTGGACAGGAAGTATGATAGTGTTTTTACGGGGAAAATGTGTTGTGGCATAGATTGCAAATCCCCGACTCTTCTCACAAATTCTTGAACTGATCTCCTTAACATCGTGACGCAAGTAACATAATCATGCGACCCGTTCGTCAGGGCAAGAATCTTGTTATTTCACTTGTTAAGAACGTAATGCGCACATTTCGCATCTCCGCGGTGAAAGTATCTCCTGATAGTAGACATTTCGCCTCGGCGCAGTGAGCTGCAAGGCAACAAGTGTGTATATCACTATGTACAATCTGCTACATCCTCCACGCTCCATTTGAGCATGTAATGAGGTAATATTTCTTATTGCGAAGGCTAGAATTCTCCTTTTCAGTGTACCCTACATGAAGATGCCATTTGTTTCTAGCACAACTATTAATGTTTTGATAATTAATGAAAGAACTAGATTAATAATTAGGTTACCTGGTTATTTGGTGCTCAACTGCAGAAAATAAAATAATAAAGTACACTTGTAATATTATATTAACTAAACAGCAAATATTCTTTAAGCCATAAATAAGTGAATGTTAGGCATAGTCTCAAGGTTAGATGATTTGTCAGCTTTTCCTTCAGCACATGAAAAACATCGTAACTTACTTCCCTAAGTGCTGCAATGATATTTCAGGAAGTTATTTTAAACTTGTAAAAATTGTACTGAACCAGGTTTATTCTTTTAACTGATACATTTCGGAGGTATATACAACGCGATATGTGTGTGGGGACTTTGGTAGCGGGACTAATAACGATATTCTGGGAAACATAGTTCCGTTAAATACTAATCGAAAAGTCATCGACAGGAGATAACGAGGTACTTCTGTACTCTACGTACTTGATAATTTGCACAAAACACAGATAAATCTTCAAAATACAAATGTATGATTACAAGAAAAGTAATGTATTCAAGTATACGGCTGAGAAAGACTTTTTATTTTATTTTGCCGCCCTAGTTGTACTGCTACCGGCGAAGTAGTAAATCAGAAATTGTTCACATTGTCTTCGTAATATGAACATTGCTTGAAAGGCAAAATACGAAATAATTTTTATTTCTAGCATTGCCCAGGTATTGTTACAGTACCCGACGTATAACAAGCAAAGTAAATATATAATCTTTCCATTAATTCACTACCTCTTATTCAGGACTCAACCAATTGTTAAAGCATTACTGACAAAAAGTTGCAATTATTAGAAATTCTTATTGTTGATAAAGTGAATTCTCTACTGATTTTCGTTGTTAGTGCTAAGTGAGTTTATTGATTCAGCTATGGGGAATAAAAATCCCACTGATGCAGGATATGTCAAATAAGAAAAGTGTAACAATATTTAATACAACTATAACGCTCGGCAAGAATTAAGGGTAAAATTGTAGTGCAGTACGCAGCGTAGTATGGTGCAGCGCGTAGTACACAGCAGTAAAACCCACATTCCCTCATTTCTTTATCATTGAACACTTTTTCATCACTCATTTAAATTTTGCCAGATTATATATGAGTGTTTATAGTATTAATTTAAAAAATGTCAGAAAACGGTTTTGAGAAAATACAAAACAAATTTGGAATTGGACATTTTCTTTCTTTACCTGTGCTACGTTTTAAATCACAGTAAAAAATGAAATAAGCTCCACCTCTCTTACTCATTTATTAATAGGTGAGCTTTCAGAGAAATTCACAAGCTATGTGTAGTGCCGTTTTCGAACTTTTTGTTAAAATTTTACATTGCTGTAAATTTCATGCAGAATGAAACGTTAAATAACATTTTGTATTTGTTTCGCTCTGAATGAAGATAACTTGTATCAAAATTTAAACAAAATCCGAAATGGTCAGGTTAAAAATCTCTCAAAACTTGTGATTTCCTATGGAATGATCCGCAAGTCAGTTGCAAATCTCAGAGCAACTGTGTTTATTAATGCATGTGCAAGTGTAAATGGCCAAGCAGAAATATTTCGTGTAAAGAAGTATGTACTTAGCAATTGTCATTGAAATATACTTTCACATGACTGTTTCATTGAGCTCAGTTTCAAGACCCGTTCGTGTGAAAAACTGGAAAATGCCCCTGTTGCCCCACGCTGTCCTTATTTGTATTAAATTCATTTTAAGTGTATGGTACTAAGTGTGTGGTATAGAGTACTGAGAATTGTATATAAGACTGTGCATTTCATTAAACTTCACAGGTGAAAGGAATACTTACAGACGAGTTAGTGTCGCAACGAATGTGCATGATTACTCATTTTCTTTTATATGCTGAATGGAATTAACATATCGATTGCTTCTTTCTTTTTTTCAAGCAACTATGATATATCTCAACCAGACATTCTCTTTGAGTGTTAACATACTTAAACTCTTGCGAACCATCATCGTAAACGGCTATTTCTAAACATAAATGTTGATGCAGCATGAAACTACGAAATTTGAACGTTCCTTTCTTCCGAGATTCGGTTGAGAGATGACTCAATAAAAAATCTTTGACAGTCAGATAGTTTAAAGGAGGTCAGGAATTAGCCCATTGAGTTCCATCTCCAACCTGATTTCAATCTCTCCAGAAGGATTCTCGTTAACGAATCACATACTAAATCAACACCACTGACAGATACATTAAAGCAATTTCAGATTTAGAAACTAATTTTCCTGGGTTCAAACATAAACCCACAATCAACGGCGGGAACTATTTACGAATCGTACAATTTACGAACTCCAATGACCTCCTTCGAATTCCGGCTTGGGATATCTGCGTGAGTGACTTAGACACCGAATTAGATTGGACGCACTTCCTCGTAGCGAACCAGCCCCCGGCCCCGACGGTTAGCACGACATCAGCTCGGAGCGCGCCGTCAACATTCTACGTGCCTGGCCGGAAAGCCTTAGACGTCGGGGACAGAGGAGCCATGGGTTTCACAAAAAAAGGGATCACCATCATTATTTTTGGACGCGGCCTCAGGCTGTGGCAGTCTGGGTCTGCTGATTGGAAGCTGCGCTGTTATCAACGCTCGTTAACCATTTAGTTACGTAAGTGGTGACAGTTAAGATAGAGGAAATTGATTTTTTGCGGAGACTACTATCCATTATTTGTTTACATTCTAGAGTTAAAGTTCTATACCAGTTTCAGTATATTTACGACAAAATGATAGTTAAAAATTTGAAGATGCAAACAGATGAGATGAAAAGTTCCTCTAGACGGAGAGCTTTTACAAGAGTAGATTTCAGGCACGTAGACAGATGGAGGCTCGCTCGTGTCCCCCCGAAATGTATTATAAATTGTAACAAAAGTACTTTATCCGCAAAAAAAATTGTTTTTCCTCATTTAACTATATAGCAATGAGAAAAATTAAACTAATTGTAAATATTAACTAATAAAGACAAATTTAAAATTAACATCAATAGATCTTTGACAGAAGGGTTCCCTCCAGTCTATAGGTCCGATTGGTTTGCAGTACTGAAATTTTAAAATGTTATGAGAGATTTACAAATAACTACGCATTAATAAATCGAAATAATAATATTCACAAATTGTTTTAATTGAAAACGGGATGCCTTAGTATCTTTGCGTGATATACTTTTCAAACGTAAGTAGGTTTTTGACCTGGAGCTTCCGAGGAAAGCGGCAAGGTCTCTAACGTAACGTAAGTTCGATACACGTTTCCTTCATGAAGGACGGGCACGGTATAAACATAACATAGTCCAAATGGATACCATTGTGTGCTTTATCTGTCATTCTAGAGAAATGTGTGCTTTCTGATTCTAATAAGCTCAAGAAATACAGGGCATTTGTAAATTCTGACCCAAATAAATTTTCATGTTGAATTCACCCAACCGTTAGACTAATCTAGAAGTTTATTTAAATAAATAAAGAAATTTTTGCGCCACAGTAATATCCACTCATTTTGTCAGTTCTTCAGTAAGATTTCAACTAATTATTACGAAACGTAAAGAACACTCCAATTGATTGTTCTATGAATATATAAGGAAGCTGTTACTTCCAGAATTAACACGGGTGAGTAAGCAAAGAACGGTAAAGGCAATATAGTGGTGGATTTGAAAGATTTAATCCAAGACAAATCATTAAAACTCGTCTTGAATTTCAAATGCCAGCAAGAATAAACCTGTAATTCTTAAAATTCATCGCATTGGCTTAACAAATCAATACAGGTGATAAAAAGTAGTACTATCCATGCTGAAGTGATGTATCGAAGTCAAGAAATAAGGCGCAAGAAAAAAAATAGAATTTCTTGATAGTACTCTCATTACATCATTCATTGGTGAAGTGCAACTGGACGAATACAACTTTTATAATGTGCACCTCCATTTTCTCTTGAGTGTGTTGTTATTTTATGTTATGTGCAATTATATTACTCCACTTCAAAGACTCGTTTTCTTACGACTGGAACTGGACATGTTATGCAGTGTTTCATCCCGGACGCTGGAGATACGCGGACGAAAGCTGTATGGTTTGTTTTTGCCAATCTGTGAGCGACCTGTATTCTGAGTCTGTTGTATCGCATCCCCGAGGTGAAGAACCGGGTCGTGGAATGGTCCATTTTGTTGGAGTCCACGACGTTCGCAAAAGGCTGAAGTCTGTTTCAAGAAATTTGTGTTTACCCCAAACAGATTCCCTCGAATGAGGGAAGTCGTACATCTGTTTCAAGTGGATTTACGAGTTTCATTCAATGGGTGGCAACGCATACTTCTCTATGTAGTACTTGGTTCACCGGGTATAAATCAGTCTCTATTACCGCCTCTAAAATACTGGACAGCTACAATATTTCTCTCGCATGAAGCCCCGACTCTCACAAGAAGTAAAAGCTTAAGAGAAATTGGAAAAAATCGGGTAGTTGTCTATAGAGAGCGAAATAGGAATAAGTACTCTGAAGAAAGAGCTGTAGGGTGAAAAAGAAAGAAAAATGATTCAGAATGAAATACAGCAAATACTGAGGAATGAAGGACTGAAGAAAAAAGAAAAACAACAAGAGATCCTTAGATTGCGTGAGTGACATTGAGAGAAATAAATTGACGGGGAGGGAGAAGATAGATAAAAATGTCATGTTTGAAAATATATGTCGATTATTTGCGAACATTTTAACATGGACAGAAAGATATACTTTTGGTATTTTTCTAATAAATGAAGAAATTATAATCCGAGAAATGGCGAATCAATGGATTATTAAATAGAATATGTCTATTAGCAACTTCTTATGATTAATATTTTAAAAGGAATATAATTTACGCTTTTCATCATAATTTTATTTAGTTTTTCCCAGAGTGAATGTGCAACCTGAAATTAAATTTCTCGGCAAGACAATTATTATCAAAAAAAATAAATTTACATTTGACGATGGTAAAAGAACGAAAGATATAAAATCAACATTATTCAAAAGTATATTCAGTTTATTTTTGTTACATTAAACTAATGCCTACAATATTTACAGGTGCTTCTATTTCTGTTATTTTTTCAGCAGATCGCCAGTTCGCTTTTAGAAGTTACATATTTCTTGTCACTACCGAGTCTCGAGAACTGATCCACATTAAGTTCTGTTACTCTCTTTATTCTTTTTATCTTTTATTTTTATTCTTTTCTACGGTTGGTTTAAATCTGTAGAGTTTTCGTGTATTCGTGAATCCCATGCGAACCGAGCCCAGAGCCTCCGGCAGCGTTCGGGGATGGCGTGCGGCGGGCGACTAGTGCCTTCGTCAGCCGTCCGGAGCGTTGCTGTCGTTACCCTTCGCCTTATGTCATCGCTCGATGCTAAAAACGTAGAATTTGATTCTCGGAATTCTACGGTACACATAATTTGAACAAGCCATCGTGTATACAGATATAAAAAATATTAAGGATGAATTTTAACTCATTCTTGGATTTATGTGAAAGAAATGTCAGAGGTCAGCCTGTTTTCGAATAAATGGCTAGGATATGTTTCAAAATAAAATACTTGTGCTTTTATTAAATATCAAATCATTCATAATATTTGTGCTTTGATAATGTGTATATGTATTTGTGCTTTTAATACATTACAAAATAAATTTCAAAATATTATACATCAAATAATAAATAGGACTCATTTGATATTGCATGAGTACTTTTCGAAAATTTCGCAATATTTTAAAAAGAAAAATATTTAAAAAATTAACAAAAAAAGTTCAAGATATCCTTTCATCACGCATCTGGGACAAATGTTTTTGAATAAATATATCAGAGGAAATCTTCTTAATTTAAACATCAATTTGAACTAACACGATAGATTTCTTATTACACCAATACTATCAGATTATGTTTTGACTGATATCATAGAGGGGAAAGACGCCTTTTTACCTGACTGCATCCCCATCCTTTCGAAACAAGTACACTTGGGCTCATTGCGTTGATTCCACTCCCTGCAAACAGATAGTGCACACACACGGTTTGCACTCTTCACTCACCGCGGGGCACTCGCAGTATTCTCTACAGAACACGTCTCCGAGGAAACAATGATTTGGAAAGAATTAGTGAGTTGGTTTTAGTGCCAGTTCTCGAATCAAGATTTTCTACTTTTAACGAGAGTTCAATAATTAACTCTGATGCTTTAATATTCACCTTTTTTTACTCCCATCAGACATCAGTGCCAGAGCAATTAAATAAGAAATCAACCACTCTTTAAACTGGTTAACTATATCAATATCCTGCGGATAATGTCAGAAAACTGATTTTCATTGAATTACAAATTGATTATATTATTTTAGGTTTTGAAACACAAAAGCAGCTGAAGAATGATGAAAATATGAATAAACAAACAAATAATATTTCAATAAATTGCATCTGACTAACGTTTTGACTTTCTTTTACATTAGGTTTATCAATGCAAACTAAGCAAGCAAATCCTCGATGCTTGACATGAAGAAATCTGCTTTGTAACTAGGAAATGAAGAGGACAGAATGAAGTGTTCAGCATAATTAGGTATCTTTTTCACTCGTAATTTATGAGTCTTCCGTCATACTCCATAGAAAACCTAATTTATGTTACTCAAACTAAGGAAACAATTGTAATGGGTTTTCCGTTAAATGAATGCCGCCAGTTTACGGACCTGCAATACATGTATTTGTAGGATGTGAGAAACGTCTTTTGATCTCTGGTACGTATATTATTCACGGTATTAGAATGGCTACATGTGTATAAAACAAAAATACCCCACAATCAATAATTGAGTAATTGAATCATTCAAACACCTGTAGTTTATTATGAATTCCTTTGATAAACGACATCTGGTGTACTAGACTAACGCAAAATTCCATGCCTAACTTGAGGTTATTGAAATCAATCATCTAAATTACTTAATTTTGAATATTTTGGCGGGTGTAAGTTTTGATAATTCTTGTCTTCTTTTCAAACGTAATTTAACTTTTAAGAACAAAGGATCCCTTTACTCTACTAATGGTTTTGGTATATCACACAACAGTCTTTCCAGTTCCAGTAGATATACACATATCGTGCATGTGAGTATTGACTTAATCGTCATGCCTCTATTGGTTGTATTCAAAGGATTTGCAAGAATATCCGCCCTTCTTTATTCTATCAAATCACGGGTGTCAGGTCTCTTTTTTTAAAAGAAGAAACATGAACTTCGTTCCCCTTACAGCATGCTTCAATTGGCAGGGTTTTGGATCTTAGATTTTTGTTTTCATTTTCTATTTCTTTCGTGCGGTCACTTGGACGTTAACAGTGTATCTTCGGAACCTCATTCCTTCGGATTTTTTGAACTTAAAACATTGTAGAGAGCACTACCAACCAAGGCATCACTAGCAAATAACGTTGGGAATTACTATTTTTTAATTACTGGTTCCAGATGATAACATCAAATTAAAAAATATACCCAATTATATCGCTTTATCTGCAGATTATTGCTTCCTAGGGTTTTCCACATTTGCTAGAAGACGTGAAGCTAAATACCAAGTGAGATGGCGTGAGTTAATATCGTTCAGAGTTTGCGTGATGGATAATGGTAGAGAACTCATCATGACACTCGGATGCGGGATATTATTTCTCGCTTTGAGTGCTTACGTAGTTCGAAGAACTTTGTAGAGATATATACAGCCTCGGAGAAAGGGAAAATCCGAAGCAGTTGAACCTCATTAATCCGGACTTGCAGGATCCGGCAGTGATCCGAATAATGTAGATGATATGGGAAATAACATTAAGTAACAAAATTGGGTAGACTGGGGAAAGATGACAAATGGCTTATTTCTCAAGTGTACTATTAATTAGAAGCATTAAGTTTACATCTCAGTGTATACAAATTGAATGGTAGAAGTATCTCAGGAAGTGCTACTCAGAGCTGTGCTCTAAAAATTCGTTTAGTTAAGCTATTACCGCTATTGTGTGGATTTTTTGACACGTTTATTGATTTCTACCTGTCAAATAGTAATTTTCAGGATAGAAAGATTGAATTAAAGAAATAACGTAAGAGACATTTTTTTGCATTACAGGTCATACACAAACTGACACAATTTAAAAATGAAATATCTTTTTTTTCTCATTCAATTGTTCAATCCATGAAATGCATAATCGTAACCAATATGGGAACCAATTCTGTGCCTAATCTTTTCTAACACTTATGAGACGCTCCCCGAACCGAATTGATCACCCTTAGTTTTTTAACACTTTATCAATGAAAATATTTTTTTAATTCTCGACATTTCGGCTAAGCGTAAATCGTATTAATAAGAACACGGAATAATGAAATTATTTTTTATCGATGTGTTTTGACCTCCTAAACTGAGTCAGTACTACGGAGTACTTGCAGAGCTCCATGTTGGGGCATCCTCATCAGTGAAGGAGCCATCGTGTCACTCGGTCGTTCCTCGGTCGCAGACTAATAGCACCGCTTAGGCCATTAGACGTAATAATATCTTTCTAAGAGAAGTCATAATGCCTAGTTCCCGAACGCTGCAGTCTGGTGTGCTAGAATTACGATAGTTGGCTAGGATTCAACAGTTTTATCATGAGAAACAGCATGTGAGCTCGTAGCGTGCCATCCTGCACTTTGCACTCTAATTCTAGTAACTTAATTTATCAAAATAGTTTTGAATAATTGGAGTTTCGAGATCTTAGAGGAATGTGCATTTTTTAACGATATAAATGTTGCGGGAAAAAGATGAACTATTTTTTTAGGAATTTCGAAGTTAAAATTGTTCTTTATGTGGGAATGTCAGATAAATGTACTGTCACAATTTTTAGAGCTCCTTAATCATCCGTTTCTTTGGTCTTACGGTTTCGAATTTATGATTTCTAAATTTTCCTCTTCACATGAAACTTGAGTCATTGAATAACGAGAAACCCAATCTTAAGTTCTATTCACTTTCTTACATTTTGAATGCTTCCATACAGTTTCGTCATAGTTGACCTGCCACCCAACAGAGACTGAATTTCTGCTCCTCGTAATACCTGTGCATCCGAGATGCAGCTAATCCTGAAACATAACTCTTCCTTCCGTCTACTGCCCCGCTCCGGAAGCAATCACAGGGTCGTAATCCATCCGCAAACGTATGGTCCTGGGCTCAGCTTCAGACTCGTCACAATTTTCACTAGGCCAAAGTTATCACAAAACGTATGTGCCACAGCGGAGTAAGTGGTAGGTGGCAAAGCAAGAACTCGCACTTTGGACATTCACGCTCCATGGATCTATGCTGTAAGACAATTTCGATGAGAAGACGGGGTTCTTTGAAATTTGAAAAAAATATTCCAACGTTATTCGAAGTACTTCTTGTAAAAACAGAATAAGAGTTACAGTTCGAAACATTTCTGAAATTTTTTCTCGCATACGCATGTCTTTGAAAAAAACTCCGAAATTTGAAAACAAGTAGGTTTCCGAGAGGTAACTATCAGTATTCTATGTTCCTTCATTATATCTAAAATGATCAAGATTGCTTCATATCTCCGAAAGGAATGAAGCATTAGACTTTGTAGTGAGCTCTCTTATCGAAGTGGTGCAGCTCATATTTTGTAAGGCAGCTTTCTGGATATCTCGCTGATCGAGAATCAATTTTGTGACCTACTGGAGAAAATGTGTGACTACAATTCTGAAAGAACTCGTCCACTAGAAGCAAGTTACCTCTCATGGCTGAAGCCTCACATCAAACAGCCAAAAATGTTTGAACTCACAATAATCAAATCTATTATTCTCGACTTGACATTACGTGGTCCATTTGCTTGCACATACTGTGAATTATAAATACTGGGAAACTCTGCAAAAATAAATAATAGGTTATTTTTATTGATATTTCTCTTACTAAAAGGCCTTCTACACGAGGTCTTAATGTGTTTTGTTATAGACTCTGAGAAATTTTTTTAAAACATATATGAGAATATTTTTTATATATTGTATCATGTGCAATAGAACCGTTGGAATGCCATGTGATTCACTAGGAATGAAAAATATAAGTTGTAACGAGATGTTTTACTCCTTACTGCATTTTATGTCAAATGAACATTAAGAGGTCGTAAAAATCTATCACTCTATATTTATCCAACATGTTATAATACACTTTGTGTTGCAACACCGGCAAATGGTTCTTGAACATGGTTTCAATAGTAGTAATAATTACGCTTTGTAACACGCGTAGATAAAAATACTGTTCTTAATGAACTTCTGTCATAATAATGATAATTTTTATTTCCCGCAGCTGATGTCCTTTGGTGAGTGATTTTAGTCGAGAATGCTTTTGTTCTAAGTAATGAGACTAGATTGTGAATACAGGGAATGTCATTCTTGGATTCGGAAACTGAAAAATTGAGGTCCAGTATAAAAATAATGACATGCATTCGGAAAATATGCTGGATATTTAAAAGGAATGATCAGTAAACCGTTTATTTTCACTTGGATAAAAGGTTTGCCAGTCTATGCAGTTAGTGAGGATTGGAACGAACTCTTGGTTCCCAGGAAATGGGACCCATACTCTATGGCACTAATGATACTGAAGCTGCTACAGAAGAGAAAATGTCACGTTCTCGTCGAAGCTGTTGGTAGAACTAGTAATGCAGGTTGAAAATGATTAGATATCTTCTATAGACAGAAATGGAGAAGTTTTTTTGTTCATACGTTACCTACATAGCCATTTCTTTTTATACTGACTGCTTCTTCTGCCCTTAATCACGTGTTACTACTTTTGGTCAATTAGTGCATGTATATTCTAAAAGTTGCTTCCTCATCGACCAACTGTACTCTTTCTATATATTAGGCGTTCATTAATTGAACGAATGAATGTTTGAAAATGAAACAAATTTTTTTTGCCAGAAACAGAGAAGAAACGAAAAGCGACGAAAATATAAAGGAAGTTTAAGTATAGTGTAACATAATTTCTGCTCCTCAATTTTTCTATAGATATTGATCTATTATTTCAGAGTTGCCATTAATATTGATTCACTATTTTTCATTTCCAGTGTCGTATCGAGATATCAATTTCACGTTGTTAATACGTTTCCTGTCTCAAGTTTTCACGAAAAAGAATCTGAATGTTTTCGTATGTACAAAATGTAAATATACAAACACACGGAATGTAATTTAGATTCATCACCATATTCCACACATTTCTTCGTTAAATTTCTGAAAACAATTTCATTAACGTTTTACGACACTGACAATGTAAGTCACGTGGTATAAAACACTAAATATACAGAAGTGTTACAAAGTACAAAAGTACTGATCGTATGGAAGAGTGTTTTACAAAATTTGCCTCGTGGTACCGATCGCGGACCCTTGAACAGTTCTTCATAAAAATTCAACAAATACGTCTCCCGGAAAATTAAGTAGCCTCCTTACGACGACTCATCACAGAGTTAGAAGTAATAATTTCAAGTAAAGCGGTTTTATGGTAGAATTGCTGGTTCATTACGTGATTCGCTCGCTCATTAGGAATGGGGTCCTATTTCTGCACGTATGGCATTGTGGTAGCGCCGTCCAACGCCGCAGACTTCAGATGGGAGGAGCTCGTTAGTTCCGTGGGAAGCACGTGCGAAGGTGTGACTTCTCGAAAGCCTACGCAAAGCCCGTAAGCCCCCTCCCTCGAGGGTCCACGGCTCGGTGTGCCAACATGGGACCGGGTTACGCGGTTTTTAGTGGGTCACTGGTCGGTGTCTGGCGCGAAGCGCCGCCTACGATCACTGACCGGAAGGAAACGCGGCGACTGCTGGTGCGTAGGACGAATGCGCTACAAGAACACTTGTTTGTCGTGTTAATTTCACCGCGTCAATGTTTCGGACATTTTGATTTGTTTTAAGCGCCTTTCAATTAAAAAAACAACTGCAACATAAATTCTGTACCTCAAAGGTAAACTGTAATAAGTCCATTTTAAATGAGGTTTTGTTCCTTTATTTATTATCCTACGTATTTAATCCGGATGGCGAAAAGTGAAAGAAGAATTCAAAACTAATGGCTAGGAAGCAACTGACCCATGACACGGATGTACAGTTGCTTGACATCTGCGGAGAAGTGACGAAGTATTCTGAATTCAGTGTTTGGGAGATCCGGTGTTCGGTTTCGCTGTGCCACATGCTCCGTTTGGACTTGGACGGAGGTTTTCCTCATGTTCGAGTGACCGAAGCAAAACCGGTTACCTTCCTCAAGATGGAGCTCTACGTTTCTGCTCGATCGACTTCACTGGCGAACTGGAACTGGGTGTCTGCTCGATTATGGGGAATGTCCGGGATACCATTTCGCGCTAAGTAGGTCAGCGAGATGAACTCTTTTCATCTGATCGCACACTTTCTCTGTCGCGAGAAATATTGCTATGAAGTGTTCCGCAGGAGCACGAGGAGCTCGGAAGAAAATGGGACACAATTTTCAATCTTCCGGAGAAATTTCAACAAATTTTGAAATATATTTTAGTTCGCTGACTTGATTAAATTGTTACTGGATATCTTTTAAAGAACTAATACATTTCGTGCATTACAAATAAATCCAGTTAATGATTATTTTCATTAAATGCCATTATTGAATGACTAGTTTGTGAACTATACCTCAAACTTCATGAGGACGAAAATTTTTTAATACTAATGAACATTTAGAAATGAATACCTGGACTTTTTGAGACTGCTCAGATAACAAATCTACGTCGTGTTACCACAGATCCCGTGAATTTCGTTATAATGAATAATGCAAACCGAAATGAAAACAGGAAGTTTCAAAATTGGTCGCGAGATACGCTGATTTAAAATCATATTTCCTCTTAATAACAGATTCCACCATTCGATCTTTTCCATAACTCTGCAACTCAGCTATCAGTCTTTAAAGTGCGTACTTAGCTACTCTAAAAAAATGAAATTGCTAAATTCATTATTAATTCGCCCCGTTATTGAAGAGACAGTGGGCAGTAGTTCGCCGGTCTTGGATCTGTATGTTTATTCTTTACACAATTTGGTTATATTATATGTTTTCATAATAAAATGACGGTGAATACTGAATTAATTTTCAGTTTACCTCAGTCAAGTTAAATACTTTTAAAGATAAAGTTAGAACTCGCTATGACCTCACTATAAAGTAATAGTAAATTAAGTTTCTTAATAATATTTTGTTTTATTGTTTTTAATTGCCAATACATTACATCAATGAAAGTTGCCTCTTTTGGATCTCCTTTTTCTCCCACGAGTTAGTGGAGTGGATGGAGTTTAATACCTTTAGCTGAGGCCTAAAATTACTCTTGCTTTTCCTTGAGGTGCACCTCCGTATAATGAGGGATATGCGCCTCTCGAAGTGATAAAGCGTGGTAATGTGAAGTGTGTAGTGGAACAACTTACCTCAGCGTTAATTTTCTCTTGTAACGTGAGTACAAAACGAGTCGTGGTAATAAAGCCCGTTAATAACTATATGACGCGTTAGAATGAAGGAAAACAAACGTCTGGTACAGTAAGATATTTCCCTACCATACAATCTTTTTTTGTGTGTAATTCAATATATTTTGGAAATATACAGGATATTAGAATATACAGAAATAATACAATACACAGGAAAAGAATCTACTGTATTGGTGCATCATTTTTTCACTCTTTTATTTCGTACAGTTGCAATATCTGCGTTCTCATATAAGAAAGCCAACCAGTTTTTTTGACGAATCACATCTTGCCTTTTTGCTTGATCTTCGATGGATGTTGTTTCGTGCCATTAGAGACTCATCTCCAACATACAGTGGGTCCAAAACAAAACATGTGGTCAAAATGCGAAGGAGTTTAATTTCCAAGGTTCTTTTAGCTCAGGGATTTTGCGGGTAACTGATTTCGAATGTAAAGTCAGAATTTCATAAATTGAAATGACTGATTCGGAGTGGTGCGGAAAATCGAGCAAAAGAAATTCGACATCAAGGGGTCACTTTCTAATACTTTTCTAAAAATCTGCATTTTCCATCTTTTATTATCAATATATCTTATGTTAACGCGGGTCATTTTTCAAGAATCCTGTAAACGAAGAAATAAAATATTCATCTCTTATTCTTACATAATGGGTCTCCTAGAATATTAAAGAAGTCAACAGTATAAATTTTAAAAATATTTAAATACTACGATCGGAAATTTATTTTTCCAGCTCTTTGAGGTTTGTACTCACTGTGCGCTGTGAATCATACAATTTGAGTTTGATACTGTGAATGACCAGTCATTTTATGTCAATTATTCTTCTGTTAAGTCTACGGACGGAGACGTTCTATCATGAGTCTATACGTCCGCGACCAATATAGTCAATTTAAAATGTTTCCCATTACGTGAGTAATCTCTCTGCAAGGTAGGTGATAAAGAAAAGTAAAAGCTACCAGTTGACAAAGATGTTTTTGTGTGTGTGTTTAAAAAGTTATTCATATAATGTTGGAATAAGCACAATCCCCTACAAGACAACTTAGATTATGTTTGACCTCTAATAGCGGACATGAATCCAAAGACGAAGACCTTGGCAGACGTCCCCAAAGGCTTTCACATCATGTTCATGATGAATTATTGAATAGCAAAGTTTCATTTTTATTTCCTACCACAACCGAGAATTCTGAATGATTGTAGATAATGTACTTTAGGATACGAATACCCCAACGCGCTTCATCTTTATTAAATCACAACACCTCTTCGGTTGAATAACGGTAATATTCAATTCCGTATAAAAGAAATACTATGAACGGAAAATAATAATTTCATACATAAATTCAATTTTGTCTAGAAAATTGTCAAATATAACCATACAATGTGCAGAATTGCCATGCGAATCTCAGGGACTCACCCTGTCCTCCAGTTTTTCCTTTCAAGAGATCCAGACGATCAGTCAGACAATGGCGCGTGTCTCCACTCTCACTGCTTCTGACTCCTTTGTCGTCGTCTCTTTCGTGCTCCGAGGCTTTGAGTCGAGCGCTACCGCTGCAGCGGCTCATGTCTCCCTATCTCGCCTGTTTACAAAAGGCCGGTCGTTCATCATCATAGAGAGCACTCGCAGACGGGGATTGACTTGCAAATGAACTGCGAGATGTATCCTCACGGTTACGAACACAGATGTCGGATCCTGACAATTGCTTGCAGGGAGCAGTTAAAGGCTAACTTCAATCTGTTCGTGATGTGGTTGTTGTCTTCGATTGGAAAGAGTAGCCGACACGTGTCTCCGGATTCTCTCCGATTTGTCCTAGGTCCTAGGAGAACCGATTCTCTGCATCTAGTTTTTCAATACGTCGCTCAAGTTTTAATGAAAAGCGTATCTAGTAATCCATTGGAGTGGAGAATTTATATGAATGATTATTCAAATTTTGTGTCTGAAGAACGGCTTTTGAACATAATAGGATACGATATAAAAAGTAGTCAAGATTTGCATATTAGGGTCTAGATTCTTAGCGAAACACAGCAAGTTCAATGGCGTGCGTTACTTTTGCTTGACCGGGTGACGGTTTTCCCCAGGTCCCAAGAAATGGGATCCTGCTTATGAGACATAAATAACTTTTTAATACCAAATCACTAAAATTGAAAAATTGTAACTGGAAAAATATAATTAATTTGTTATGTTGTTTACATCTCTGGGGAAGGTCCCCTCACGGATAAATTATTATTGGTAGAAAATTGTCGATAATAGCTGTCGGTAATTTATTATCGGTAGCCAAATTACAGCAACTGATGAACATTTACATTTCTTTGTGTGATGTAAAAGGGTATATAATTTAGATTTTCTCTTGTTCATTAAATGTGATAATGTCTACATTACGAGCTACTAAGTACGGTAGACCTATAAAATATAAAGCATTGAAACATTTTCGTACTACACGCTCACTTACAATACAGACCTACTGATTGGGGTAAAGGGTCAAATTTTGAAATCTATCCCATGCCTCCTAAATCCTTTCGGTGGCCATGCCGAATCCGCAGAAGTATCTTTACTCCTTCCTACTAATATCGTCGCTTCAAGTGCACGAAGCTAGTGTTTCGAAATGGCCATGCTAATTCACTCACCCGCATGGCGTGCGCCAGCATCCAAGAGGCGCATTGCTTTGGTCTCCAGACAAGCGAGGGCGCCTCCGAGGCCTGGTCCTCGCGCACACGACCGCAAGTCCTCGTCGGCCAGCAGTCCTGCACCGGCGTCCTCGGAGGCTGCGACAGGAGCATCGGCAGCCCACGAGGGCGAGGAGAGCAGTGCCAGTCCGAGGACCAGAAGGGCGGCCGTTGGCCGGGGCAGCATCCTGCAATAATACGGAGGTCAAGATTCAGAAACAAGGCGTGTGGGCGTACTATCTTGTCTGCAGCAGATTTTAAGTTACGGAAGTTAAATAAGTCAAGACAGTTATGAGAACCTTAACTACCTAGTGCTGGTTCTAAACTTCCATTGCATTGGTTTAAGTTACAAGAAGACACGGTTATGAAATTTGTGACATTTAATTGTAAATCTCATATTCATTACAATAATGGAACCATTCACTAGGTAAGAGTTTCCAAACTGGTTGATTTGAAGGCTTGCATAAGATGTAAACTTTTTTTTGGCGGGGGGGCATAATGTTATGTGGACACTCAACACGAAGCATCCAAACTTTCAGAATTCAAAACAGAAAAGTTTGGATAATATGTAAATATAACACCGGAAATTCATACAAATTCTTCTTTAGGGAATCAAATGTCATAATTCTTCCTCATATTTACATTTACGAAACGATGGTGTTTGTGAAGAATCAATTACTTAAGTAATTCCGTAATGCAAAAATGTATGGGTTGTAGTAAAATTACTTAAAATGAGTTTTAAATATTCCATAAAATATATTTTATATTACAGTTCTTTTGAGAATAATAATGTGAATTCATTACTTTTATATTCCTTGTACACTTAATCATGTCAGCGTCACAGTACCTTCGATAATGGTCCTTTAAAACACAAAATTACTTTCATAAATCCTTATTATGATAGAAATCTCTTAAATTACGGTGAACCTCACCGCCAGGTAACAGATTAATCATGTTACGTCGAATGAAAATGGGAGACGGAACCTGGATTCGAACCCGGGACCTTGAGCTCTACGCGCTCATGCGCATACCAACTGCGCCATCCCGTTCGCCTCTCGGGCCCGTCTACCATTCTCATTCAACTTGTGAAACCCAAAGACCTCTGAGGTGGTCTCGTAGAGACTAGATTCCTCATCTNCTTTGGGTTTCACAAGTTGAATGAGAATGGTAGACGGGCCCGAGAGGCGAACGGGATGGCGCAGTTGGTAGGCGCATGAGCGCGTAGAGCTCAAGGTCCCGGGTTCGAATCCCGGTCCCGTCTCCCATTTTCATTCGACGTAACATGATTAATCCTTATTATGGTTTCTTTTTATCATTTTACTCGTGTATCTTTTTTTATTAGCTTAATACATTTTCAATGTATCCCCTCCCCTCCCGGGGTTTTTTCCAGTGTTTCTTTGGGCACATTAAAATTGATGGGTTGGTCCCATGCTTTCTTCCGGACAGTAAATTGCCTCATTGTTTACCACGTGCTCATAGGCAGTTTTTAACAGATTTTTGGCAATAAATTGATTGATTGATATTTGCAATCATAATTTTGGTTGGCTTTTTGTACAATTTTATAGGTTTCTTTAAACAATTGGACCGAGGGCAAGTTTTTGTTGGATCACGTAGAATTTTTAATGGTATATTCCTTTGTGTTTGCGAGTGGTTTTTAATTACAAGTATTTTACTTGTGCTAGGCACCTTCGACTTTGGAATATGGTTTGTCTGGTAATTAAACGGTTGACGTAAATCAAAGACCGCTTACTAACAATACTGTTATAATGTTCTACTGCAGTGTCTCAATTCAACATAAGATTTATTTTAGCATTCGAAAATGCCCATTAATTATTCTAGTCGTATCTCAACAACTGTGAAACCTCTTGAGGAGAACAATACGCGAATAAATAATTAAAATGTTTCATGATGTGGAAGGCGCATAAGGTCTCCATAGGTCACCTGCGACCTAACGGCAAGACGTCTCCTGTTCCTTGCAGCAGTGAAGAGAGGGCGCGGCAGACGCAAGTGTATGAGTAACGCTCTCGAAGTGTTACGAGTTTGCTCCCCTGGGTCTACACACTCTGGGTCTACTGATTACGTTTGCACGTTCCTTCGTTGACTGTTCTCAAGAGGTCGTTCTTCAACACCTACTTCCTTGAACTCTTGGACTCAATGAATAATTCCAGGGATCGAATACGTTTTCATTTAAATTCTATTATACATATTGACAATAGTTTTTAGTTTTTTGTTTATACAAGTAATAGAGATTTGCGTTGAGAATAAAAAAATATAATATGTGAGTAGATTAAAATAGATTTTTTAAAATTATTTATTGTGCATTAAGAATGAAATAGTTTTGTCGTAAAAAGTTAATTGCAAATTAATTAATGCACATGTATTGTCTGAAGGACATTTCTGAGGTTTTACCGCTTGGAATAAATGACCTGATTAAAAAAGTAGGTGAACTGGTAGAATATGAATTAATATTACGAAACTAACGACCGTTTATTTTCAAGCAGAAGTCTAACTATCAACACATTCCCAAATTTGCTTGACACAAAAATGTTGAAGACACTAGCTATTCAATAGGTAACAGTTAAAAGAAAAACCATGTGTAATAAGCTTAATAAAAATTAGTAACGATATCCTCGATGGTGGTGTAGAAATGTTGAAGTATTTACTCAAAATTAATAAATGAAAATGCAAAATATCACATACGAATATTCTGAGCTTGTAATTCATTTTGTTCGATTTTAGGAAATGAACATATTTCGGTGGATTCTTTCATTCCGTTTCAAACCATTAAAGCGCGGGATCCATCGATGCATGCATTACCGGTGATATATTTTTATACCTGAAAGCGAAACAAGTTCGTCGAAACTTTAGTTGCTTCATTCATTTGAAGTGGTGTAGTTGCTGGAATGTTTGTGTGAAATAGAGTAGTTTTTGTGGTTTTCACTTTATTAAATATTATATCTTATTTTGTCTAGTTATTAGTCATCAAACATTGAATAGTTCCCAATATTGGTAAACATTGTACAAATTAAAACAAGGCATAGCGTCATCGTTTTTCGTATTGTGATATTTAAATGGCAAATACCTTGTTTTCAGCTCTTAGTTGTCTAATTACTTGAGAATTCTATTTTTTCTATCATTTCATTCATCACTCGAAGCAAACGAATTCCACGAAGACGTAGATGAAGACTAAAATAAACTGTCAGAGGAATGAGTACAGTCTGAAATGATACGCTACGCCAGTTCATTTGGTTCCCCGAGTGCATTCTAGTTCCGTGGATTTCCACTTGGTTAGCGACTGTCGAGCCTTGTAATGCCACCATCTCTTACAGAACGGTCTGAACAGCTCCTATTCTTGTCCGTGCAGACGGTTACGCTACAGTACCGTCTAGGACGGAGTGTTGATGGATTAATTAAGGGAAAGGTTTCATACAATTGGAACTTGTGAAATTGGAAAAAGTTATTTCTGAGAGTAGCATTTTCTTGAATAATACTTTCCCGACATAGAACTGCAGATTCGAGCAAAGAGGATTTCCCTAATTGTCCGCATCCGGTTCAGAATATCCAACTCATCCGTCAGGAAATCGTGTCACGACTGAAAGGCTCGTGCTCTGAACACACTCGCTAACCGATCGAACTTGTATTCGTAAATAATTATCTCCTATTGAACCTGTTTCTTTCGTAAGCACGTTCCAGTCCATTCCTTCAGATCGACTATCTTTGTTACTAGGATGGAAGATATTTCCACCAGTAAAAACGTTAATGCTGGAAGAATAATACTGGCAAGAGTGGGAAGATATTGAATAATTAGTTAAGAAGGTGCTCTACTCTTTTGTGCCCTACAATTGTTCACTTCAACTGTGGACTTAAAAAAAATTTAGGAAAAGAGGCAGAATATCTTTCCATTACCCACTCACTAATGACTTAAAAAGAAAATCGGACGAGGGTTATGCTTCTGCAACACAAAATGGTGAGAGAATTTGAAGTCTTGATAATTGCATATCCAACAATTAATTCCAATCGAGTAATATAAACATTGATTTGAATCTCTTAATATTTAAAAACGGAACGATATATTTGGGGATTTGTCATCAATAAAAGATTCCTTTTACAACGCCAACGATTCAGCAATTTATTTTGCCTTCATCAGGGCTACAAAGAACATACACAATTTACATTATTTCTAGTACTGTCAAGTACTCGTACATCTCGTAGGAGATCGCTGCCTCTTTACTCTGGATGTGATGAGAAGCGACTAAGGAAAGCCAATATTTTAATCGCGAACGGATTCTAATTCGTATTCCAAAAGATATGGAAAGATGGAATCCAGCGCTAGACCTGTTGCTAATCGATATACAAATCTGAAATCTGAGCATGTAAATAGGAATGACAAAATTAAATGAATGGCTGTGATTGAAATGATGAGTCAGTAACGTCGATAACTCAAATGCTAACTATCGACTATGATTTTCATCTGCTACTTTTAAACCACCTATGGATATTTCGATGTTGCCCGTCTCAAGCCTGGAAATATAAAGCGTCGGGAAAAATTCGCTGATTCCAAAATAAAAAAATTAGATTTCTCTATTGTTATGATAACTATGTTTTTGAAACATTTACGTTCTGTGGTAAAAGTATGCAGACTCGAGGTTCAAGTCAAAAATATTGAGAACGGTTCATTTGATTCCATTTAATATTTTTCCTTTCGTTTATTTATATTGTATTTAATAATAAAATAATTTTATATTGCGTTGAATATTAATAAAAGTAATAAGAATATAAAATTCATAGAAGGATATTCCTTTCTCAGTTTCCCGCAGAAAATTGCATTTAAACGTTTGTTCTCAAAAGACATACGATTTGATTAATTTCAAAACTAAACTGTGTGAACATTATTCTCAAATATTTTAATTTTATTTTAATATACTTATTGATTGTTAATATTTCATTCCTCCACTGAAACTGTAATTTACAGCCTAAAATTCTATTAAAAGACACAATAACCTTTAGTAAAACAGTAAAACTCGAGTCAGTGGGTAGAGCGCTAAGCTGCTGGTTGGATGGCTGGGGTTCAAACCCCGGTGAGATGGGGATTTTCATTACACCTCACCATCCAGACTGGCTCCCAGGCCTACTCAGTCTGATGTAAAATGAGCACCAGGGTCTATCCTGGGGTCAAACCGGTCAGAGCGAGATACTGACCACATCTCGTCCTTCTAGCACCGAGGTCAAATAATTGCGGAGCTCTACTCTCCGCGAACCCCATAGACCTTCGGGGTCTGTTGTGGGATAGTTTGATTTTTGAAAACAGTAAAACTATTTTCGCCGTGGATAGAACAAATTTAGTGATGTAACTAAAAAATTAGGGATATTTGTAAAATTCTGTAATTCCCGTAAAAAGTGGACGCGCACATATATAAAATTAAGAAAACCAGGGACTTTCATATACTGTAGATTATTACATATATTTAACGAAACAATGTTTTACTGTAACTATGTACGGATGTGAATATCATAAATATGCAAAAAAGGTCGTACAACTATTCAAAGTACTGAAAGAGGATTGAAAAAATTTAATAACTTGAAATAAAGAACTTCAAATTTACTGTTTTTCAAAGTAATCAAATGATCCGTTCTGGATATTTTTGACTTCTGACACGAGTCCACATACTTCTTTCCGAACAGTGTACTGCCAGATTTCAATCCGCCAACCCTTCTCTGTTCTTGTCTCCTAGGCAGGTAGTGACCCCTTCATAAAGGCGCGGAACTCAATTTACCCCATTTATCTCCTCTAGGATTATTTTTACCTGCTGGGACACTATTTACTGAACAAAAATAGTCTTTCTTTATGAATAAGGAAAATACTTAAGTTATATTGCTATTCTGACCTTTATGTTGGTTTCAGGTTTAACATGTGTTTTACGGTGTCGACAAGCAAATTTCCTAGTGGTTTTCCCGTTTTACAGAAGTAAAATATGATCTCCTTAGCCCACGATATATCATCGTTCCACCTGCCTCTAGCTCTCAAATTCTACACAAAATTTTCTCGCCGACACGGAAATACTTCGGAGAGTGAGAAATCATGTCATAATATCCTAGACGAAGCTAGAACACAAATATTCTGAGAGATTGCTTAACATATGGAAATATATTCGTAACATATATATCGGACACGTCTGACGAAGTTATTTTCTCAGGGGTTTCCGTAAGGTGAAAAAAGCGGAATCCCTAAACAAGAAGATGATATAGGACAACAGTTCAGGATCATATACTTTAGTTCACACGATACTCGTATGAGAAGTATGTTAATATTATTTTATTGCTGCGCTTGTGTGTGCGAAGGGCGAATGGGTTATTGTAGCTGCAAGGCGTTTCTGTGCGATTGTGTCGAGGTACTTGCGCCTCATGAAACAAAAACTATTGTTCGCGGCTCATTTGATAATTTATTCATGTAAACCAAGAAACATTAAATGTTAGAGCCAAGGAACAATATTATCTTACATTTTAAAATAAAATAACTGTATAATTACTTTTAACTACAATTTATGAATATATAGTCGTTCCAATGAAAATCGTTCTAGCAAAGATTGAAGCAATACTGAATCTAATTTTTAAGTCGATATTTACTTAACGTTTACGCCAATGTTACTTAAAAATTTGAGAGATTAATAACTTATAGATTAAAAGAAAGATAAATTTTCATATAATTCATTGCAAATAATTATTTATTCGTTTTGAAAAGAGTATATCAGATATGGAAATATAAACATTTTATAATATGATTATGAATCTATTATTTTGCCTAATTTCCCATTTTATTTGTACGAGAGCCATATATTATAACTTCTTTTACAGCAATGACAAGAAAACTTTCTCTCAGTTCCAAATATTTTCTTCGCCAAGAGTGCTGAGACAGTGAGGAACTCGTATTCGAGCGGTAAAGTCAGTCATTTTAACATCTTTGCTCATTGTTCCTAAACAAGTACAGTAGTTTGTAGCAGTAGATTGACACCGCTCGTAGGTGATGTCATAAAATGCAAAAGTTTTAATATGAGGTCCTTTAGAGTGCAAAGGATGGGTTTAAAACTCCATAGAATATTCGATCGAAGTAAGGTAGCTAACGCATCGTTGACTCTGACGAGAGCCATGAAAATCAATCACGTCCTGATACGATCTTGCATCTCATGAATTCAAAATTATGACTTCAACTGTGAATAATAAATTAAGTATAGTTATGCCAGAAAACCTCTACAGATAAAATATTTTCCTACGTGCAGAAACGTTTATTCTATCGTCCTATATTTAAACGCTGGTAAAATTTTCTATTATTTTCCTCCTATCCCTATTTATTTCCATCTCCTCCTCTTTGGGTTGAGGCCAAGACAGTGTGGAGCCCTACCCTCAGAAAACCCTTAGGGCACACCTTGGGCCCTGTTGTGGGACTTGGTCCTTTTGGACAGACATCTATCCTCTCTTTTCGCCACGATTCAACTTCCTTTATATAAACATAGGAGTATATCTGGGAACAAAACCGAATGACAGAGCAGTATGCTCAACCAACATTACAACAGAGAAAATAAATAATTTCTGAGGGAGTGACGTCTCCCGAGCACCGTTTCTTCAAACTTCTGTTGCGTGGAAAAACTCCTCACTCGAGGACCGAAGAGATGCGAATCTGAAGATGCGTTTTGCTCGTTACAAAAACTCGTCTTAACGAAACGTACGCCCTTTATTTTGGGGAGTCATTCACAGTACTCGGGGTTTTTCTTGTTTGTCTGGATTATAACCTGTAGAGTCTGTAGGAAGTAATTTTATCTTCGCGGAAACCACGATTATGAACTGTGCAGGATTCTTTTGCTATGCGCATTGGTTCCAGACGGACACATGAGAGTAAAAATTTCTACTGCTTTGAGCAGGTGCAAATTTTGTTACGTCTGGGGAAATAGTTTTAAAAAATGTCACCACTTGTGACTGCGTGCCATCGGACCCACTGAGATGTTTTTTAAATGATTGCTATCCCTCTCATGTACCCTTCTCCTATATTTGTTGACATTTCTCTTTGCATGGAATGTCACCATGTGGGATAACCGGTTTGATTTCTATGCCGATGTGCCTCGATATTTTTGAAACTCTTCCTAATAAATGCACCTCGTATAGTAGAAAAAAATGATGAGCAACGATTGTTTTGGGAAAGTGAGCCACTTTCCTTTCCGAGAGTGGCCTAGGGTTCGTCGAAGTATCCGAAATGCCTTCTCATCACTGTGACTGACAATTGACCCCTCCACCCTTGGAGCGACGCAGCTCATCGCTCCGCAGAAGCAGCGGTTACGCACCCGTGGAGGAACATAACCCTCCGGTTCACGCGCTGCGGATCGCGCGTGCGCTTTCTCATCTAGTACTCAATCGCCTTCGAACCGCGCGCTTGGCTCGTGAGTACCGTACGTCACCGCCTCGCTGTCACACAAACACACTTGGCGTGCGGTGGTGATGGCGGAGGCGGGGACACCGCGGACGGTCATCGCAGGCGTCACGACGTGAGGCGTCGCCCCACGCTGCCCTCCGGAAGCGGCGCGAGACAGCACGACGCCATGTTCTCTGGCCCACATCTACTCCAACTTGACAAGCCAAATCGTTTCCGATTCTTAAATCAATATTACTTCGAATGGAGAGGAGTTTATTAAGTTATAGGCAAAACAAGGTAGCAGGGATGTAAAGAAGAAACAACAGTTTCATAATTTTAAGACCAATTCTCTTAGTTGAAGAAATAAAAATTTATTCGCATTTCCCCTGGATTTGAATTACCCATTGTGTCATCCTTGGAACATTTTTAGTTATGTTGATAAAAACCACGTGACTAGAATTCTAACTCTACACTCAACTTTACCACAGAGCTCATTAGGATTCCGTCACTGGTTGCAGTTTGCTTGCTTGCTCAGTGTCGCATCATTTGCTTGATCCGCAACGGTATTTCGACACGGCCACGACTGCAGTCATCTCAGTGAAAATGAGCTGTCTAAGCACAGAGACAAATACCAAGTACTTCCGGAGGCGTGAAGAAAATGGGAAAACTCCACGGTTGTCGACCACCTCTTTAATCACACACGACTACATAGTTCCCGAGATTTATGGGCAAGAGCCTTTTCTGTTTCTGTTTGAGAGCGGTTCTTCGGTTTACCTTAACAAAAATGGAGACGTGACAATTAAAGTACTGTTCGTTTACGTGCGCAAAACTGCTGTTTTCGGTATATGCCATGTGAAACTTTATTCAAGTAGAAGTTTTAATTTCTGTTTTTTTAAGCTTCTGTATTTTAAGTAAGATGTCCGAACGGTTGAATTGAAAAGAAATCTTCCGGGTTTTACAAGAGAGTTATCATTAGTTATATCATCAGATATTAATAGTAATATGAAAATATACTCTTTAACAAAATTGAACACTCTCGTATCAGCCTCAGATGGAGATCGAACACATGTCTATTTTCGAAGTGATTCTGCGGTCTGAATAGAGATTATCTTCCGGGTCGTGCCATATGGTGTTTCTATAGTTGACGACCGGAATGATGGAATGTGGTTTCGGATGCACACAACCTTTTGGAAAACACGTGACTGTATACAATGAATAATGCCATTTCTCTCTTGGGCACAACAGTGAGCCAAAGATTGTGTAATATCCTAGATATATAATTTCTGCAGCGGTAGGAAAATCAACAGTTTTTTGTTCAACGGTAGAGAAACATGTTCGAAAAACAGGGGAAAACAGGTTTTGTAAAAGCAAGCCAGGGACTTCGTTTTCCCAGTGAACATCTTTTTCAAGAGAGAGTCGGGAGCGGATTAGTCGTTTCGAAATGTTAGTAGGGGTAGGTGCTGACAGCTGAGATGCAGTGATAACTGTTGCTAGAGATGAAATTTCTCATCAATGTAAAAATATTTGTTTTCTTCTTCTGCGCGACTACGTGACATTAACGGTAGTGATAACACCATGCGATCTTACAACCGTCGCGGTCTTTCCTAGGAATAAATTGATGCTAAAAATCTCAGCCAACAACAATCCTACGCGGCAATAACCATAGTACCATTTCAACAAATTAACTTGCTTCATTACACCGAGTAGGGGGATCAATTCTCATACCCTTTAAGCATTTGCTCAATTTTCTTTATTTATGCGTTTTGTTAGTCCCATCCACGATACGAGGTTTTATTTACACGTTAATGTCCTGATTTACATGTTAATGGAATTTTTTTGTCAGAACTTGAGTATGTGAGAAATATATTATTTCTGGTTAAAATGTTAATCATTAGATATATTAAGTCTGAAAAAAATCACCTAGAGTGAACCCGACATGAATCTGAGAAAAATACAACTGACATCTGAAAAAATACGTTGACAGCTGCTGTTGCTGAAAGCTTTTGTTCTACGCAGCTCCATCACCTCGTGATGAAGCACGGAATATTTGAGAGTTGGATCCCGTTCTGCAGGATGTGCTCTGTAACTGTCGGAACTACATGGTCGTGACATCTCCACGACTTGTGAACGTCTGTGCCTTCACAAGCCATGGATAACCGTGGAGAAATAAAGATGCGTTATGTACACGAAGACTGTTGATACCGACACCTGATTCGAAGGCGACTCTGCATAGAGCTCGAATCACTAGTGGCTTGACAAAAAAGCTGCGTCATCTCAACGAAACATTATGTCCTTGCGTGGAAAACATTCTGCAGTAATATTCCTCTCTGCCTAGAAGGTAGAATCAGTGATGCATCGTGCTGTGAGGTAATTAGTGGAGTTCCAAAGTATGAAATTTACCCAGGAACCATGTCATTATTCGCTGTAAAGTGTGGTGTCCACATGATGGTTTGGGCACCGCAGATATAATTTTTGTGCGGCTAATTTGTGCTTACTAACCGCGTGAGTTCATTTTGGTGAATGAGTGTGTTCAGAAAATGAGGTTGTGACTCGGGAGTTCTCAGTTGGCTTTCTACTCACAAGGTATGAGAAGAAAGGAATGGAGAAACCGACATCCCATAAAGAATCTTCGAATCATCTTACAGTTCTCACATGAACTAGTCTCATGATTTTTCATAATTACTGGTTGTTCCGAGAAGCTGAAAATAAATGATCGTCATCCTGATAAAATAAACAAACGCCCATAAACAATTACGGGCGTTTGTTTATTTTATCAGGAGAATATTTACCGTAAGTCAATGAAAGTTTTGCAAATGAGCCATGTTAATACTAAATGCACACCTCGCGGGACATTTTCAAGCCACTTTCTCCATTCAAATCAGAGAGAAGAACCGGTAGATGCCCAATTTGGGAGTGACTAAGCGGAATCAAAAGAATTGTGTCATTCATAGAGGGAACATAAAAAATGTGATCAAATGATAAAAATGATTTTAAAACAAGATTTTTTGAACCGGAAGAGCTCTTTTGTATAATTGTTGACTGAAGTCAAATATTGATCATTGGAGGAAATGTAGATAACGAATTACTAACGACGGAGAGAGGTACTTTGTTATGAAGGTCTTCGTGGTTACAAATGGTAGATCCATAGTTACAATATCTAGGAAAATATAAGATACGAAAAGTTGTGTTTTTTGGACTCACAAATGGAGGAATACTTTTAGGCAAATACATCAAAAACCTAGTTAAAAAGGTAAATTACTTACATATAATATATTCAATTTTTAAGTTGTTTTATTATATGTTGTATGTATTGAAAAAAAAATACTGGAATAGGGGAATGGTATTAAAGAAAAAAGACTGAATCATTTCATGATCAAATTATGAGAAGTAACGATTGAGTGTGTCACAGACAAATCAATAGTGATTGATAACATGAACAAACATTTCATATGTAGAGAATGTTTGCACATCATTAATAATACCACATGTCCCTCCACCATAATTGTTTAATGAGATTCAAGTGAATTTTTTTTTGCAATATCTGAGAATTCTTTGCAGGGGTAGCCCAAGGGCGTGGTAACAGCAACGTCTCAAAGATGGAGCAATTTGGAGAGCTAAAACTGAACGTATGACATAATGTTTATTTTGTAGTAAAAAATAATTCTTAAAGAAAAAAATGAATTAGAAAAAAAGAATTAAAAAAAAGGAATTTTTTGAATTATCTTCCGCGATCAACTGAGCAACGTCGTTGAACCGGGAACTACCTATCCTGATGACTCTCCATGCTTATCTTCCGGATTAAGGAAGGTCAGTGAAATGCTTTTCGTTAACCGTACTCGGCTGGTCACGTGAGTTGGTTGAGAGTGTTTTAATGTTTTAATTTTTTGACGGAGTAACCGTTTTCATTATACGAATTATTTCGAATATACATCAAAGTTTTTTGCTTCATTGAAAATACCCAAGTGAAAATACTATTCAGTTCCGCACCTGGTTCTTTGGATGGTTCTTGACTAGAAACACTCTCTCACATCATAGTTGCTGAGCTTCGAAAATGCCACTCTATTCACGACATCCTGAATTTATTAAGTTTAAGACAAAATTTCTTGTCTGTTACACAAACATTTAGTTAATTTTTTAAGACAATTTCTTTGAACATTGTCCATCATCTTGACCTGTTCGAACCTTTTCAACAAGTGTACAGCACACGCTAAGCTTGAGGCCTGAAGCAGAACGTCCGAAACGTATCGTGCGCTGATGATGGATTATGTTCAAAGAAATTGTAATGAAAATAATTATAACATCGTCAAGAAAGTTATACAGAGAAGAAAAAAAATAGTGTTACACAATCTTCTATTGAGTCGAAATATTCAATGACCAAGATAAGTTAGTTTGTTTGTTAAATTGATTGCGCGATGTGATCAATGAAGGGAAGGATCCAGACAAGACAGGTTTATGGGAGAGAGGTGTTTATAGGGTAACAACAGAGGAAGGCGAGTAGAAGATGAAACCAAAGGATAGATTTGCCAACATTCGCCAACACTGTTTCAGGTAATACTGGTGTAAGCAGAATTAAATTTAAAAAAAAGTGAAATTGGCAAATTACAGAGTGAAAAAAACAACAGAATTACGTGTATTTCTTTCGATTTCAATTTAAACATAATTTTATATTACATAAATTAAAAATATTCATGGTATAAAAATTATTCTATGTCGGAAGGTTAGTTTACTTCGAGCGATATTTTTTCTTCAATATTTTTACTTCACTTTTGTCTACATGTCAGCAGGCATTAGAAAATTATATTTTACTTCATCTGCGGTGTGACACATTAATCTCTAAACCGTTGCACTGGGATGCTATACTTTTAAAATGTTCTTGTTTATTCAAACGAATCATGCTGTTTCCTGAATATTGTGAAAATAATTTTTGTGACATAGGTACAAATAAACTATGATTTTTCTTCTTTATAATTCATAATATAGAAAAGGTATCGAATAAAAATAAATAAAACAACACTAATCCATAATTTGACTATCTTGAAGCGCTAACTCTGCCTTAACGTCGTCTGCAAATCATCGTTCTTCAGAGGTTTCCCATCGCTTAACGTCTTGCAAGAGTATGTGAATAACCACACTTCGGCGACTCCGGGTGAGGTGAAGGAGAAAACCTTGGCATTGGCAGCTTCGCACTTGACCGAGCTTCGCGCTACCACAAGGTGCTCGGGGAGAGAGCGACGAATCGATGCACGTCCGTGGTGCTCATTTACCTCGTCGCCTTCACTGACCGGGAGCTCAGTAGGGATCGGGGATTATACATAATATTTCGATTGATTGGTAATCGATTAAGAGCATTCTACCTTTATCTTTCATCAATTAATCGTTGTGAATTAATTGCTTCATCCAATTACGATTAGTATTTTAGAGTACTTATAATTTATCATTGAATTGTGGCCAGTATTAATGGTGTTTAAATGAGGTTAATGTTTCTACATTATTTTATTACAAATTTAATCGATGCGCAAAATAATCGGTCTGAACAAAATTGATGCATTTTATTGAGTAATCCTAAGAAATATCCGATTGCTGTATTAATCGCAATTAAATAGCCAATCCCTAGAGCTCAGGCTGCCGTCGTGTTTTGTGAAGGAGAGCTTGTTCTTTGAGGTGCGGACATTCGGCGGAAATTCTCCAGGGAGATTATTTCTCCCTTTCATTTGTCATTCTTTTGGTGGAGAACATGACGTGAACGTTCCACGAGAACAATTTCCATGAACTCGTACTCTAGTCCCCTTGTTCCCGAGATTCTAGAATCATTTCGTCTTAGAGAATGCTCAGACGATTTTACGTCAGGTATTGGGGTGAAATAAACTCACACGAGACGTGGAACTACGTGTTATTACCTGTTCTATTCTTTTTTTAATTATTACTTTGCTACAATATCGGAGTTAGAATTAAAAGTGCTTTGAAGAGTTAGTTGTCGTACTAAAGAACAAAAAACGTGCAGTATTCCAGTAACTGCGAAGTCACAAAGAAAATTACGACCAATTTAGCTGGCTATAGACTGTCGCTCTCAAGAAAATTAATTGCTCTTGACACTTTTTACGACAATTTATTCATTACCGACTGATATTTCCTATTATTATTAAATTATAATATGACATATTTATAATAATAAATTTATTATTTATAATTTATTTAATAATAGAATTATTATAATAAATTTATTATATACGTCAAAATTGTGAATAGTGACCTCAAAGTGGAGGGAAAATAACCAAGAAGATAAAAAAATAATATTGGTTGTTCACTTTTACGTCAATACTTGATTTTTCTGTATATATTCTTGAGACCTGCGCATTTAGGTGCAAATGAATCAGGAAAGTTGGACTACAATACAAGATCATATTTGGGATGATTTTAATATTTTGAGAGTATATCAAATATGTTTATTCTCTCGTCAATTCCGATGCGTCTATTTTCTTGCACGTTTTGCTCGCTGAATAATGGAATTACATACTTCTACGTCGTGTTGCTCAGCGCGACACATGTCTCAAGCCAGAGGGCGGAACGGAATTACGGAGAACATAATTGGACATGACGGGAATCAGAGAGAGATTTGTTGTAAGAGATAAGGTTAACTGAAATTATTACTCTGAAAAGTGCTAACGCGTTTCAAATGTGGTGTAAGGGATGCATATCACGCAACAACGGAAATGAAGATATTCTCGGATAAAAACACACATACAGCGCAAATTGCATCATATTTCTCTGCAGAAATGGGAATCTGAATTGGTTTTACTTCAAAATGTAGATACACAATATATTCCTATCCGCCGTTTTTACTTCATGAAGATAGTTTAAATAAGATGTTGATTGTAAATTATTCAGAAGTCCATTAGATGCATTCCTCTATAATGCTTGTTAAATAATAAAATATACGTCCTCCTTAAATTCATGTATAAACATCTGAGTTATTATTATATAATAATCTAAAACCTAGTTATCAAATTAAAACGATTCATTTTAAATTTAGCGATGTCATATGAACTGTGCGAGAGAAACACGAAGAAAGTGATTTCCGCATTAGAAACCATTTCGACAGTTTCATAATTTTACCTCCCACAATTTTCATTCATCAAAAGCGAATCTGTTTTTCAACCATCCCCAACACCTTTTTTAATAAATTATATGTTTTCATTGCGAGCAGTTTAGCGTGATCAGCCGGACAACCGCAACCACAGCCGTTAGAATGTCCATTCCCACAGCGAGTCCATTCATCTCCTCTTTTCGCGTTGTCACAGGCGCTCGACTGCGTGAATCTGCGGGTGGGGGAGTGTCTCGAAAGCACGACAAGTGTTTCGTGCGGTAGTTTCCACCCCGGCAATCGAGTCTCAATATTCCAAAGTTCTTGCCTTCTTTGGTGCACACAAGGGCTCTGATGACCCTGCCGTTGACGAGCCCTAATGCCCCACAAAAAATTTTTTTCGGTACATATGAAAGCAGAGTTATTTTGTATACCCCTATATATTATTATTCCAATGAAGTGTGAGTTGGATGATCAATATACAATTTTATACTACATCACCACCTAAAAACTTCCTAACAATTCCCGCTGTCGCAATAACAACTACTTTTTGCGTTAATTTATAAATGTCAGACGACACGTTTAGCTTCTTGAGGCTGCATAGTAAAACCTTAGGAATGACTCCAGTGTTCGAAATTATTATTTTTATCATTTCAAAAAAGTATGAGTTTGATTAACTTAAATTGTTGGTACTAAGCGTATTTTTTACTAAGCGTCGTCTCCAGGGTGACGAAATCAATTGTTTCTGCAATAAACTGAAAGAAGGAACCCGTACTGGCTGAGCAGTGAAGCACTGCATAGTTTATTGTTAATAGAAATTTTGTTTTAAAAATAAATAGTACCAGTATCTAAATACGAATGAAGAAATCATAATTCTTCATATTGTTTCTGAGAATAATGAATGGTGGGAAGTTCTAAGGTGGAAGATAGTGATGCGGTGTCTTTTAAAATCTAATTTCTTGTTACAGAAAAGGACTGAAATTAATAGTAACTGTTTGAGATTAATATGTAATTAGGAGGTATTTTAAGTAATATTATAAATTCCATGAGAAAAAAATTGTTGTAGAAGTTGTCCAGGAGAGAGCTGACTCAGGCACGTCTTATCATGATTGTTTATATCATTTTGCATGTCAAGATAATAAGGATGTGACGTCTAAAATTTAAAGAAAGTCATAATACTTTTTGTGTATTCTAGCAAAGTTTTCAGCTCTTTTGCTTCTCTGATCAGGGTTATTACGCAAGGCTAAATGGTGTTATCAATTTAAATTTTTACGCGTGTACGAAAATAGCAAATATTCGAGTCATGACTCTAGGAATTATGGCTTTGGAACATATAATTTGAGAGGTTTAAAATTATTTGAGCCCTTTTTAAGCTCCAACACATCCCTGACTTCAGAAAACTTAAAACAATTCTTCAGCGGAATAAATGAAAAGAAAATGTTCAACGAAGAAAAGCGAATTGAAAATTAGCGTATCTCATCAAGTTTGGTTCATAACGGTAAATTGTTGTTCCGAATCTTGTTTCTCGATAAAAAAGAATTATTTAATGTTCCTACGTTGGGACATGAGTTTGGGAGTATTGCTTACATAACGATCTGATAGAAAATGGTGTGTTAACATTCGTTATTCCCTTATTAGCTATCAAAATGTAAATAATTACCTAAAAAATAATAATCTTCGCGTTTCTCGGAAAAGTGTACAGTTTTTGCTTTTGAATGTATCTACGTTGTGATGTGTGTTTAGGAATATTGTTTGCATCACGGTCTGACTCCGAAGAACCGGATGATTCCGAATTTTTGCTGTTTTCGTACGTGAGTAAAAAATTAATTTCACACCACCCTTTAGCCTTGTGTAATAACCCTGAACAGAGAAGCAAAGAGGCTGAAAATTGTGCCGTTGATCAGTAATTCTGATAAACATACATATGAAAAGAAATATATATATATATATATATATATATATATATATATATATATATATATATATATATATATATATATATATATATATNCGTCGTCAGGTGACCAAATAATAACAAATTATAACAAGAAACATAACAGGACAATTGAACATGATATAAACATAAAATTTAATATATATTTCGAAACATTGTGAGCTCGGAGATGGGTATACAAAATAACGTCGGGGCCTCAAGCATCTGCGGAGCTATCAAGTGCCTGCTGTCCCGGCGACCCTCGTGTTGTTCTTTATCCGTGGCGTCATTACGTTCCTCCGTGTCATGCCTCGCGGAAGCGTCGCGCTGAGGGCCCTTGCGCCAACGCCGATCCCGCTCCGCGGGAGCCACTGGCTTCGGCCTGGGAACCACCCGTAATTGGCGGCACTCCAGGATATTTCTCGTGAAATGGGCTGAGGATGTGAACTCGACGTTTAACAGGTGGATGTTGGAAAATACGATAGAGACTTGACAGATCAAAAATTCTGATAGTGTTCGATCCGGTAAGTGGGCGGTGTTTCAAACGCTTTATGTATGCGTCATACGATCGAAAATGGTGTGTTAACATCCCTACTTCCCGTATTGGCCTTGGAGATGTAAATAATTGTCTTGATTTAAAAAAATATAATCTTCGCGGTTCTTGGAAACTGTACGGTTTCAGCTCACGTGACGAAAAAAAGCTGCAAAAGATATAGAATGGTTGAGAGAATTCAGAGCTCCTACTCAGAGCCACCGAATTATACGAAAAGAGCTACGTTTACCGGTTACTTTACGGAAGGGTTTTGTTTTAAAACCAGGCGCGGATTTAGGAACTTCATTGGTGTGTGTGTAGGGGGGGGGAGTCGTAGTCTTTATGTAAAAAAGTGTTGAACAATGCTCGTTTTAATAATTCTATTTTATGAATTATTATTATATCTATATTATATAATAGAAAGAGAAATTACATTTCAATGTATTTTAATTGTTTATATGAAAAATCTATAGGTATTAAAGGAAGATGCATTCCATTAATGAACATTTCAAATATTTTTTTTGTGGGAGGGGTCATGACCCCCGTGACGCCCCCCCCCTTTGAATCCGCACCTGTTTATAACATAAAGAATTTGTTTTCCTTCCATTCTAACCTGCTGTGTAATGTGCAGAATGTTTCCTTCAATTAGGGAGTTTCTTTGGTAGCTTTTTCTTTGATGTGCAAGGACTATGTGATATCATTAGTCTTGCTCCAAATTAAATTGCATTAATTTCTTAGAGTATTTCAAGAGATGATAAGACCAAATATTAATTTAAGGTTCTACTAGAATTCTAATTTGTTCGATTCATTTTTTTTCTTTCATAATAAAAAATTATGAAGATATTTCCGAAAATTTTCAAGGTAATAGAACCATTTTGAAAGAAAGATACAGAGAAATTTTAGTGATGGCTTTGAAGATTCGGAAACAGTGTGAGTTACTTTAAAGAAGTTGATAATAGAAAAGACTCTACTCTCTTTTGAGTTTCATTGTGTCGTGTAATAAATAACACTCAGAACGAATGTTTTCTTGTTATATATGCTTTGTGAAATGCACGGCTCGTAAATCAATAATGACATTTTCGAGAACCTATTATATTGAATTATGTTCATTTTCTGTAATATGAGGTTCAGTTTGTGAACAAAATGGAATATGTCAACTTGGACTAAAAAACATTCGTCTCTTGTCACATAAGCTGAAGAAGAGAAAACGTCAGAAAGAATTATTTATTTCCAAATACAGTATTTTGCATTAGACTACTCGCTAGAAATTTAATTTTATTAATCTCCTTATAAGGTTATAAAAATAATCATGATTAGTATTTACCTATTGTACCAAAAATAATTCTGATTATAAAACTCAAGCATTGCAATAAATATTTTCTAAGATATACAAAAGTCATAAAAAACTGGAGAATTACATCGTCGTGAATGGTTCAAAACTTTTGACTGTTTCATACAAAAACATGAGATGTTTAAAATATCCATTTTCGCGTATTTTGTCCGATTGGTCATTGAGATTTAATAACCAAAAAATATTGAATAGTTTTTTATGCGGGTCGACTGAGTAAATTTTTGTATCCATTAGTTTCAATTCAAAGGTATAACTGCAAAAGATAATACCACCTGGTTACTGACGTGAATTAGTTTTAATCAAATTATAGTACTCTGTCTCGCTATCCAGAAAATTTAGGACACGTCACATCAGTTGTGAAGTTAAGTTGAAATTTCGTTGATTGAAGACGTGTTGGAATCATATATTTCAAGTATTTAAATTTTGTGTATAAAATACTTTCAAATGGATGATTCATATAAAATTAAAAAGATACTGCCCTACGAAATGATCTCTTTTAGACAATACGAAATGATGACCGCGACTTGAGACACGTGATCTACCCGCGCGCACGTCCGACAATCCCTCAGGTCCATGAAAGTGCCTCCTCTCTGAAGGGAGACTCGGACGAGCCCTCCACGCATATCCATACAAAAGGTTTAGAACATTATTAACTACTACTAATGATGAATTCATTTGAAATATTCGGATCTATGAAAAATTTCAAAAGCAACAGTTTTCTAATTTCAATCACTACGTACGGTTCCTTCTCCTTCCACAGCATGATCGCGTTTCGTCCATTCAGGAGATAGAGTAATTTTGGTCTCCTGGCATTGGCACAGCAGAAAATGATGTTTCCAAAAGCGAACAAATTCGTATTTGCGAAAACCACTACCAAAATGGTAACCGAAAGCCACTAATTCAATACCCGTGATCCAAATTACTCCATGAACTGCGACACACACGCAATGTTGAATCCCGCGGCGGCGCGCGTACTCACATGACACTGGAAGAAGCGTGCGAGATCGCTGCGTGGGTGAGGAGCGTGCACTCTGCTGCTGAAGGCGTACGTGTGCGGCGGACGGCGACGACTAGCGTCGAAGAAGCGGATCCTGGGGTTTATACCCGAGGCGTGCGCGCCCCCTCCCACCGTGCACGCTGCCTCAGACGCCGTCGCCGCCACCGCCACCGCCACCGCCACTTCCACTGGCTGTGACCTACAGTCGAGGCGAGGCGAGGCGCCTCCAGGTCGTCCCGTCCACCTCAGCCGCTTTTGGCTGCGATGGTGTCTCTGTTGCGGCTGCAACTGACTCCGGTTTCTTACTTCCTCTCTATCCACGATTCTTTCCAGAAATCCGAGCGTTTTCGTCTCGACCACAATTTCCTCCTTTGGGTCTCATTATCCATCCTTCCTACTTTCCTTGCTTTCTCCCTCCCCCCTCACTTCCGTCTCGTCTTCAATTCTACTCTACTTGGCTCTCAATACAATATCATTGCGCTAATAAAATTAACTATCAAAGAGAATTGTTAGGATCACATATCAACGGATCACAACAAACTCAGCTAATGTCTTATTCCGAAGGAAAGCTAAAGACGATTTCCTCATTGGTAAAGATTTTATAAGAAACAAGAAAAGCGTGTATAGGCGTATTGTTAGTTTATACAAAAAGTATCTAAATATAAAGGATCATATATCATTCTAGATTCGGAGTTTTTCCTCCATCGTTCATCTAAGTAGTATATATTTGTCTAATTTGAAACTTCTCGCGTGGTAAATATGGCCAGTTGAAAATTATGGAATTGAAACCGAGATCTCTTCCCCTGACCTCTACACCAACCATTTACCTTCTACATCTGAAAATGATTTCCATTCAGACTTACAATCCGATGTACTACACTCCTCTAATAAGTTAAGGAGAACCCAAGATCGATTCGAAACTCTCGCCGTTTTCATTTGGCCGTAGTAGTCTGATCTTATCTATTCGTGTATCGTTTCTCGAGTTTTCTATATGCAAGTGTCCCTCTCCTTTTGGTCTTTATTTTCATCATTATCTAGTTTCTCCATGAGCTCGAACTGATTTAGTTCTCAAGCTCGAACTGAAATTAAAGAATAATAACTTATAGTAATAAATATTAACTATCTTCAGAATATATGGATATAGAGTAGTTTCTATCCCAAATTGACTCATTTTTCCTCAGCACCTGTAGGATACTCAGAGTGAATGTTAGAAAGTTACAACAGTTTCTCTGCAATCATAATCAATATATTTAAATGTTTATTACTAGTTTTTAGAACCCAATACCTCGATCTCCCTTACTTCGATTCCTCGACTCTCCCTCCACCACTGCTTCTGCACAGACATGTCTGGACTGTGGCCCCGAGCGATCGGTATCATCGGATTCATCTTTTTTCTTACATTTCTTTTTTTAGTCCAGTAGGAGTCCATGCGTGTTCTTCTCCCTGCTCCAAATGTTCCAACTGACCAAACACGCAGTTTCAGACGCTTCCCGTTTATGCACTCATTCAGTTAGGAGGTAGATGCGAATCCTTAGTTCATCAAACTGGCTCTCCATACTCACTGTCAAAGGTACATTTACCAATCTATAGACTCTTCAGACGCCAATACGACAGGATATTTGTCAAGTTTGTGCACCAATTTGTATTTAAGAAAATGCATCACAGTAGTATTGTTAATTTCTGGGTTAATTTTACGTATCAGTTGTTTAAAAGGAAATATGTAATCATATGAATGGATGGTATCATAATCGTTGGAAAACTCTGTTATTTCAATTCAAATATCAATTTCGAATTCTTAGTATTCTTCAAAACACTTAGTGTTCTAAGAAGTTCCACCTGTGATTGGAACGAACTCCTAATGTAGACGACTGTCCTTACTCTTAATGTAGACGACTGTCTTATCGTTGACTAGTTTTGACTATGAGATAGTTCACAATGGCATCTTCCGGAATCTTTCCAGTATGAAGCAGTTCCCTATACAGACGGAATTCGTTTTATTACTCACAGTCTGCATATGAGTGTCATTTTATTATTGAGTTTAGAAATATGAAGTATAAAATTACGTAATACAGATGTATTTATTGACAGATCCAAAAATATTTAGGGTGTTATAGAATAATGAAATACATTAATTTAGAAACAGGTAAATTTGGAAATGATATTTTTCGTGGAGTATCAAAATTTTTATTATTGTGCAGAATTATTAATCATCAAGATGGCATTTTTTTCAGTTTATCGAAGAAAATTTCTCGGGTGCTTGTATTTCCGTAGTTTGTCTTATGTTCGTTCCAATTCAAAATCCAACTATTTGTATACTATTTCTTGTCCAATTTCTATCACCTTCTCAACTAATGTCAACATTTTTTAACACAGTGTAGTCGCAAATCTTCCAACATTACATATTTATGTGAAAAACAAACTAAAAAATTACATGGATTCTTTTTCCAAGACATAATTGCAGAGAATAATTTTTTTTCTTTATAATTTATTACCTTGCGTTTCTTTGACCTTTCTTTGTTCACCTTTCTTGCCATACTTCTCAAGTTAATTAATATTCTTCCCAATTTTCTCGGATATTCGAAAATCATAAATATTCGAGTATTTTTGTCCCACATTTCTTCTGCGATGTATGACACCGCAGCATACTGTCCTCCCAAATTACATGCGAAAACTTTCTAGAAACCGTACAGTGCGTTAGTCAATTATATATTTACTTTCCGAACGCATTATAGTAATGAAAGGAAAGTATTGTGTCAAAGTGAAGGAAATCCAGTTTTGAGGGCTTCCCAACGAATCTGTGTCCCACAATCATGCTTTTGAAGCTCCTTGATGAAGTGAAGTGTCGTGAGGATGAACCTACAACGTATGTGACACAATTCGTTTCCTCGCTAATTCGTGAGTGTAAGTAACTCTCGATACGCAATTTGAGGATTATTTTGTTCACGTGTTCCGAAGTAATCCGCTTGTTGTTTCTTCTGATTCACAAATTTCTGTTATTTTTTATCATTTTTGCCACTGAATATTTTCTTAGATAATGTAGATTTATTTCAAACAAATTAAGATAATTTCAGAATTGATTAAAAAGTGTTCATACATTTTAATGGGACTCAATACAACTCCCAATAATTACAAAGAAAATTCACATATCAACAAAGAATTCAAGTTTACACTTCCGGGGTCAAGTATATTAATTTGAGCGTGAAGACCGTTGTAATATTTACATTTGGTTTTGTGTGAATGCCGTGTTTCAATACATGCAGACATTTTCGAACAAAATTATTACAGACTGATCAATATCAGTCCTTACATGATATTTAATTGTGTAATGCACTCTAATGTTAATTAGTATTTTATTCAAGTAACTAATAAATCCTGGTCCTTTGGCCTCCTCTTATAAAGGAAGGAATCCTTTAAGTCGCTATGAAGAACTACTACAAACCATTAAGTGACTGCAACACACAAACCTACATGGAGAAACATTTGCCGTCAAGCACTAACGATAAGCACACAAGAAAAGGTGGAATCAACTGAACGAACTCATGAAACATGATTAATATCGTGTTACAATACATAAGTATATAAGCAGTACTGTACCTGTACTGTGATTCAATAACGAATCCGTTTTCTTATTTTCCTAAAGCGAATGTTTCTGGCCTAATAATACTATCACGTCGTTATAAAGCGTCTAGTTATGTCATGGGCCACATTTTGCATCAATATTTTTTCGCCCATTGGTAACCTTCTTTTCGTAGCGTTCGTCATGTAATTTAGTCTGTCATTTCTCGTCGATTATCAGGAAGGGATTGGATCTCTCGAGTAGAGATGTGTTATTAGCCCAATATTTCCATCGCGAGGCGCCTACTATAAGCAACTCAACACCGGAACTTCTCGGAGCTAAGAAAAATATTTTCAAGCTCTCCATGAATGAGGATTTCCTCTCTGTGATCTGCTTTCTGTCTTCCTTTCTGAGTCTCCAGAAAATCTACCGGTGATATCAGGGTCCATCCAATTTGCCATTAAGAAAAATGTTATATTCCCTTTGTTTCCTTTCTCCAACCTCTTAATTGATTAACCCCGAAATATTTGGTACCAAACAATCTACACTACCACCTAGCTTTTCCCTGGGAAGATTTATCTTTAGGTTAGTACCAGGGTGTAGTCAAGTCATTAGGTGTATCTACCGTAATAATGTTTTTGTAGCTTATTATACAAAATTAATTAAAACACGAATTCAGTACACGAAAATATTATAAACCATAATAAAAAGTAATAATGCTCCTCCCTTAAAACAAAACTGATTATACTGCCAAACGTGTTAGGTCGTGCAAATAACACTGATAATCAAATTTTGTTTGTTCATTTGTTTACTGGACTATTAATACTCTTTATGAGAACTCATTCGACAAACATAATTGTAAATCATCATTTTTTGACACATCAACACATAGTCCAGTAAAAAAAACTGTCTTCCCGGAAAGTTTTGGAGTAGTGACTTTTTGCTCCTATATGGTTTGAGGGCGCTAGTTACGAATTTCAACTTTCTCTCCTCCAAAAAGTTCGGAAAATATGAAGAGAACTCAAAAAATTAAAAAAATTTGCGATTTTCGTGTTTTTGATTTTACGAAAACTGTACACTCTGTGAAGAAAATATCCCTTTTATAAAATCTAGACAATTTCCCACTTATGCATTCCTTTGTGTTTCTCATGTAAATTACTAGCTCGCTAGAGGGCGTCCAATTTACATTTTGGAATTTTTCTTTTTTTGTTTTGTTTTGAATTTTGGAAGATTAGTGGAAGAGTACTAAAATTTTGGTTCTTTATGTATTTTAAGATGCTGATCACGATTTTTGACTTTTCTACTTCGAAAAAGTTCAGGAAGTAAGAATAATCAGTCTTGTTTTAAGGGAGGAGCATTATTTCTTTTTGTTATGATTTATAATATTCTCACGTATTGAATTCCTCTTTTGATTAATTTTATATCATATGCTACAAAAGGAAGAAACACACAAAATTTAATGCAAATATTGTCATACAGGCAGTTGAATATTTTGGAAAAGATAGTTTTAATCTGACTTTTAATTATTTTAATATATTCTTTTTACCGGAACATCAGTCCCGGAACTTAAGCACTTCGTGAGAAACAACTTTATACCAGAATAATGTATAGTCTTACATTTCATGCACATTAAGAATGCACTTATTCTTTGTCAAATACTCAGCATTTCATATTGGACTGAGGAATAACATTGCAAGCGATCCTGTTCTGAAGATTATAGGATTCTGCATTCTACATTATACTCTGACTTGCTTCATTCTACATTATATGTCGACTAACATATTTGTTTTTTTACTAACCCTACTTTTCTATATTCTCGACCTTCATCTGGAACTGGCTGGCAAGCGCTCACAGACAGAAATTCGTTATTGTCGAGGATTTCCTGCCGTCAGAGAACATTCTTCAACAAAGCATTCTAGGCCTGGGTGGAAATGGTATACAGTTGTGGAAGGTGGAGTAGTTGACACCTCTGCCATCAATGTAGTCGTCCTGGGTTCGATTCCCGACTCGTTGCCATTTTCATCTGACCGAAAGTTTTCACATATCTTCTCCACGTGCAGGTACACGGAAGATATATATGCACTGTTCTTCATGACGCCGGAGAATGGTATTTGTTATTTAACAATATATTCATTCTTAAGCAACAGAGAAATTAACATTGCACGATGTAACCGTACTTAATGCCGCAAGTACTGGAAGAACGGCGTGATCCTATCTCTACAATCAGCAAAAATTGATGATGAACGCAGATTTACTTTTAAGTCTTCAATTTTTCTTCTGTAATTCACGGTGTTTGATACCTTCTCGCAACTTCCTATTTCCCATAATGATTTGCTCTTTCCTTTTCTAATACTTCTCGTACTTTTAATATTTTATCATTTTCTAAAATTCATTCATTCATGATTTTGTTTGGTGTTTTCTACTACCCCTAAAAGTTTGTTCGTTGAGTTTTGAATCAATCTGTGTATATAATTCCAATTTCAATTGTACACTCAATGACGAAATAAACAATAATTTTCTTGATTGGTTTAAATAATTTAAATATCTGTTTGAAGGATCTCCCGTCGAAAGAAGAAGAAACCACAGTATAAATTATTTGTGAGTAATTACCCAATTATCCCGTGTATTTATGCAAATATCTAAACATTGTTATACTTATTTGGAAGAAAATAACACCCCATGACCAGATCGGTGAATGAGTCACTCCTACAATTGCAATTCGATATTCTCATGACCCTATCAGCGCACGGGTCAACTTTTGTATCGTGACTGGTTTCTGGCCACTACCTTTCAGTACAAAAACTCCATGTCCATCCTTTTCTCCTCCATAAAACATAATGACTTTTATTTAAAGTGAAGCTCACTCGGAAATAATTGGTTTCGGTTTTCTGCGATAAATTTATATTCGGGGTCTTACTTTTTCCTTTGACAGAGGAAAACTATTAATAGACAATATTAATTAAACGTATTGAATAAATCCTAATTACCAATATTATCCGTTTCATTTCTTTCCTCATTTCCCCTTTTTCTCACTTGAAACAATCCGCTTTGTAATTAAGGGGTATTATTTCAGCTCTTTTTTTACCAAGGAAAGAAACCCTTTGTTTTTATGTAATTACAAGATATCGCTCAATTTATGAAACTCTAAGAATGGCACTTAAGTTTCCATTCTTCTTCGAATATTCTGCAAAATCGTTACGCAAGGAAAGCGAATTTCAAACCGCAATTGAGGAAACAAATTGTTTTTCGTGCTATTGTATACAATTGAAATGCACTGAAAGTAATGAACTGAAATATTCGTTATTAATGAATACTTGTCGCAAAATAGCATCTTCCAATAAGCATTGCAAAGGATCAGCTTATCCATTAAAATTGGTCCTTCAGAGGCTTCAAAAACGCATTCATGAACAGCATTTCTGTTGGGGTTGGAAACACATATTTTGTCATTCGCAAAACAAACAAATTACTTGTCGATAGGTAAATTTTACGCATATTTAATGATTATTAACACCTCTTCATATATCTCATTTAGTTATTACTATAAAAACAAAAACTTGTTATCCGTGCGTCATAATTGTACGTATGACTTATTTTTAATAGTGATTTTTTTTTTCAGTTTTATATTGAATAATTTTACTGACATTGAGTTTTTCCATCATTAGTACTATGGACTCTAATGACCTTCGATGTTGACGAGCCCTAAAGCCCCAACAACAAACATTTATTACTTTGATGCTGATATTGAGTTTTTATTTATCGTGATCATCATCATCATCAAATTTCCGGAAGACACTGGTTGAAGCATCGTGAAAATTTCTCATCATGGTAGAATTGAAGTATTCATCATTAAAAGTAATATCGAAGTTCATATTTTTACCACTTGAGGAGAACCATTCTATTTCAATCTTTTCAAAAAATGTTTTCTTCCGATTTTCGTGCTAGGTGCGTTGACATTTTGACCAAGTAAATAAACGATATTTGCTACAAATATATTATTTCGCCCCGGGGTGCAATACGCAGGTGTTCACTTTACATCAATCATAAATTCATAAAGTATAAGAACAATATTTAATGCATTTGCGCTAAATACATGTCGTAAAATGTCGTAGACAAAGAACATTCTTCGTGCAAAATAGCAAAAGTGTTCGGCAAGGACTTCTCATATATTTTATGCGTTCTTTGCAGTCGGTGAAAGTAAATTAAAATTTGATGCATTCCGGTACAACCTCACTTTATTCAACAGATCATAAGATGCTACTTGTTATTCATCTCGGTGACCTTGATTTGGAAAATGCAAATGCACGATGTTCCGTTTGCAGAGACGATGTTACATTTCTTCCTTGACCAATTAAAGACTAATTAAAGGCGAAAAGAAACGTCGTCTTCCTCTTGTCAAGTGAGAGCGTAATTATAGTAAAAACACAAAAGAGGAACCAAACTAGTGAAGACACGACTCTGACCCACTTGTAAGAAATGTAGCTTTAATAGTAATATGTATGTATTATTCAACGTAACATCATTAATTAATCCTACTATTTCATTAAAAAATTAAACTACACGGGAAGCTGTGATATTAGAAAATTCCTGAGAAACTGTTTTTTTACACCTCGTTAATATTTATTTGCCATGACAATAATATTAACAGGACAATAATATATTCTGACAAATGTTTGCCACCATACCACACACATTTATTTCATTCTGTATTCAATTGATTTTGTTTGGAACATTCGAAAACACTGAACAAATAACGAAATGAATGTGTCATATACATTTTAACATTGAAGCAGAATATTAACTCGTGTATTACAATAATAAATTTCAAATAGTGCTCCATTCAGTTTAATTTCCAAATATTCATGTTAACGTTAAGTTTCTACCAATTCCATTCTTCCTAATTATTGATTCGAAACGTGACATCAATATTTTTGGCGTAACAGGCGTCATGATATCAAATTATATTATTATTATATATTTGGCATATTGAATTGTTGTCCCATACGGTTCTACACGTTGGTTTTGCGTAGTGGTTGGCATTCAAATGCATGCTTTCAGAGATTTTATGTACTCTCTACTAGAATAACTTTTCTGTCAATAAAAGTATTGCTTTACAATAGCATTTACTAGTGTTTATCTCTGATTTGACCAAACTTGAAGTTATTGACTGATAAATTTTATAAATTTTTAACGCTATAACAAAAGACAATGTTGTTATGTATGTCGGAAGGTTCGGTAGGTTTGAGAAGAAAATGTTAAAATTAAGGTTTTAACACAAAATTAAGTGAAAATTATTCACTATATTTATTTTATTTGTGTTTAAAGAATCCTAAAAATGCCTACGTATATTCAAATGGTTCTTTAAAATAAGATTCTGCGTGCATCTAATAAAAATAATGTTATATTGACCACACATTGTAGTAGATATTTGTAAGTAGTATTGTACATCTAGGATGAAAATACAAGCATTTCTTATTGCATAATTTTAAAAGACCAGATAAAGCTTCGTGTGAGAACTTCTGTCCTCACAGTGTGAGTTAATTTACTCCTTAATTAGCGAGCAATAGAGAAAAGTGCTAATTAATTAGTTACTTAGCACTTTTCACTGTTTTATGCTAGTCATTGATTTTTATGGCTTGATGGAAATTGGAATGTGATAATCATGGGTACTTTCGATACAATTTTCCGTGATATTAAATACACAAGGAGAAAATAATATAATTAAGTCCAATTTCGACTTCTAAATTTTTGGCCTTAGTTTCAGCTGCAACCAATTTCCACCCACTGTCTGCCCGAGGCTAAGCTCTGCGATATGTATCGGTGACTTGATCAGATAGAGTAAGGCCGCTTCTTTCTCTTCGCAGGTTTCTCTTCACATGCAGTAATTAACCGGCGCACATCTACCAGTCATGCCCACGGTAGGTGATGCCCTAGGCTCTATCCAACCCTTTCTCATGTGGATCGATGTTGCGAAATTATTGTCATCGACGTGCACAGTTGTTTGTTCTGCCACTGACCTCACCTCAAGCGACCGCCGCGCAATTTTCGGTAAGCAGCAGCTTTTTCTGTGATGACCCACCGTGATCTCACGCGTGGAGAGAGAGATCTACAATTGAGATATCACGGCATGTGTTAAGAAACAACTTCTGATCTGTTGTCAACGATATAATGACCGTAAGGGATTAAATAGTTTGCAATATGACTTCTCTTTAATGATTATGGTGTTAGTAAGTCCAATGACTATTGTTCTGAGAACCATTGTTAGACATAACCATTGATCAGTTGAAGAATGTTTCAGGCAGTTAAACAATGACAAAATCTATATCACAATAGTAGTCTCACAAATGTTTTATTACCTCTTGCAGAATATATCCTCACATCGACTAAATGACAAATAATATTAAATGCACCTAGTTGTCGCCTAATTAGTGATTTCATTCAGTTGAGTATACCCTTTGTTATTAAATAAACCCGATATATATGCAATGAACACAGTTCATTTTTTATTTGTTTGATGAATTAGTAGGGAAGAATTTTCCGTCTCTTTCTTCTATCTTTTCGGAAACTTAAAACAACAGATCAAATTGGAGAATTGCAGATTTAATGTTTCAGATCTCAAACGTACAAATTGTTTGTCTTTATGTTTGCGAATAGCTATAATCAGCATAAGAATCATTCATGGAAACCTCTCATCATGGTACAACGTGACACACGTAGTTGTCACATTTGTTTAGACACGACTGGGAGTATTAGAAATATTTTCTTTCGTGACCTCCTGGCAGACTTTTAGCACTTAATGGAAATGTCAACAAGCTTAATGCTTACAACCAGGTCTTGCTTTCTTGTGCTAAATATGTGAAGTAGGGAAAGCAATGAATTTTTAGCCGGCCATATTCATACCTTCACGAATGGACAAGTAGACTTCCTAGCGTTGCCTCTACATGAGCCAAACGTTTATTAACCTTCACCTCCGATGTTGCTTGCGACAGGTACTAACAGGGTGTGAATATTGCTGATAAAGCTTACGATTGACTGCCAAATAATTGGGTTGTCAAGTCGAGTCTGAGGTGTAGTATCTGTAAACAATGTTGTAGAAATAGAAAGCTAGAAGAAAGTGGAATACACATCTTTGACATCCTCTTAGCATGTGTAGAAGGCACGAGAGAACAACAAGAAGTACTCTCATTTAGAGATGCTTCATTAATTTACGGTTGGATCTGTTTAGTTCATAATGAAACTCTTTTCGTTATTTCTCACTCACACATTCTACGTTCTCGATTTTACATGTCAGTGTCATCATTAATTCTTTAACCATTGCTGAAGCTTTATCTCTGCATTAAGCGGCCAACAATTATGAGGATGCGTAGGTAGATCTCGTGGTCCAAGGGTATCAGACTGACATTTGCATGGCCACTCAAGAAGACAGAGGGATAAAATAGAATTTAAAGAATTCGAACCCACACCATGTTGCATATGCATCTCATCCTTCTCACTAACGACACCAGGTCCGGATCGTGACGGATTCTCGGTATGGCTATTCCCCTACCTATCATTGAGGGGCTTGAACCAATTTGGATATTTTCACTGTGGCCTAAATAGAGAATTTCGTTGAGTTACCTTTTTACCCGTTCCATCCATAGATCTCCATTTTCGTATTATAATTTATAGTAGGAGATTTAAACCCGCGTGATCTTTTATTAGAGAAAAGGAAAATATCAGCATAACAATTTGCTTCTTGAATTGCATCACTCTATTTCCATTCCCCTCTTTCTTTCATCCTAACATTCCCTTCTTCGGCAGCCAATGTTCAACTTTTTTTATTTTCGTTTGATATTTCGTTGGTTACGATAGACGATCAAAATGAATTGTTCATGAGAGTAACAAGAAGCCGTCTGATGTATTGAACGAGTAGATTGAAATCTCTCTCACACACATTCACGCCTCTTATGTACGTATTCACGACTGTTCGTCTCACAATCACCAAGTTTGCGTCCAGTCATTTTATTTAGAGTAAAAATATCGTCGCACTTCAGTGTTTTGTAACAACATAGATTAAAGCGAAGACCCTCACCCGCGTCTATCGGTCTGTTTAGCCGCGATTTTATCAGTATTTACGGAACGGATTTTATCTACAGAATAGATATTTTGTAAAAATTAACTGATTTGCGAAAATGAATGTTTAAGTCGTAAAAGAGTCGGAGAGGTATCATGTGCGTTGCGTAAATAGTTACTTGAAAACAATGTATGGGAATATTATTCGTTTCAAGTAGTTTCACACTAAATACCGCGACAACCTACAAGGAAAATAGAAAATGTAATGTATCAAAACTGCAGTAAAATACACAATGTGTGAAAATGTTGACGTTTGATTATGTATCTTATAAAAGGATTTTATATATTTCTATACTATGAAATATCGAATCTTCATTTCTTTTTTGTTTCCTTGAGAATATGAATCTTTTCCTGAAAGGGAAGGTTCGACATTCTCTTTTGCGGTTAATTGATTTTTAATATAAAAAACTACGAGAGAAGTTAATTTTGTTTCGACAATTGGCTGCTTGCTGGCGCTCAGATATCCCTTAAATAATATTTATATTTGTATTCTATTATAACACCAACTCACCATATATCATCAGAATAAACATTAGCAACACCCAAAATTCTTTTTAGAATCGTACAGTGCTCATAAACGATGTATAAACATTTTCTAAATTTAGGGGCTTTCGAGGAAACGTCTGATTTTATAGAATGAGAAACAATTGAAAATAAATTGTAAAGCTACAAGTTATGGATTCCATGTAACCTGTTAATAAGAGTATTTACGTTCTGGAATGAAACTGTGAATTCTTTTCTCTCCTTTCATAGAAAATCAATAACATCTTGATCTTTCCTGTTTGAACAAATTATTCTGACAGTATAAAAGGACGATAAACCATGTTCAGGAAAACAATATTAGAAACATTTCACCTTAATTCTCTTAATTTCTCCTCTTAATTTTTCCTGTGTTCAGAGACCAAGTATTGTAATAAATACCATTAATTGCTTCTGAAGATTTAAGAGGTGTCACACATTGTTGGGCGTTATTTAATGTTCACTCATTCCTGTTCAACAGGTGAAACATCAATAAAAATTAATTAACTTTCTTCTCTTTTTTAAGCTAGTATTCCTCGTACCAGTTAGCAAATAATTAGAACTAAGAAATCGGAAGATCCCACTCTAAGAGTCTTTATGATCCTTTTCTAGAACACATCCGCAGACTTGCACTTCCACTGTTCTTCACCGCGAAAGTTCCTAAAATCATTTACAGTGGGAATTGTGTCAAGAACGTTCAGCATAATTCTTATTCCCATTGAGTTATGAATTGGGTGTATGCTTGAGGTTGAAATGTCAAAATGTAACGCAAAAGTCATGAATTGTCAATGAAAAGTTTTACATGTTGTTATTGCATAGTGACCATTCACTGAAGGGAATGTCAAACATGCATTTAAACTTTGTTTGTCACATTTATTACACGACGACAAATCAATTATATTCTCCCATGAATATTAGTGTTAGTCAAGTTTCGAAATTTTACGTTGCAGTTTTAAAAGACATTTTTAAACATGGATCTACTGGTAAAAATATTATTAAGGAAACTTTTAATGCAAGCAAAAATTTACCAAATGGATTTCCCACAAAAATAAATTTATTAAAATATTCAGAAATTATTTTATTATCTGGCCTCATTCATCAAGTAAATTATGTCACGTATTTCCGGGTAATGTCTGTGCAAGATAATTATTACAAGTTTTGAAAATAAGTGAAAAGACGCTCAAAACTTGGACTATAATCACTCATATTTCCTAGACATATTCCTTCAAAAACCTATTATTATTAATACTCGAGTTCTGGCGAATTCAAGGGCAGATAATTATGTAAGTACTCTAAGAGTCTCGTAAGCATCTTCTTTAAAATGCGAATAAGCAAGGCAGAAATCACTGGAGACAGGAGAGTGTTTTACAAAACGTTTTATTACAAAATCCACATGAATTAGATGTGTCGTTTCTTACGACTAGATATTAAGAAAGAGAAAACTATAGCACCTCTAATGTATGATCTCGATTACATAAGAATATTTTTGCTAAGAAACACTATTGATCGTTTTAAGAGAGTTTTACATGACCTACTCGCAGTAATGGGAATATGAGACGAAAACAGAATTTCAGAGAGAAGTATTGCTCACGGTTGAGCGAAATGTGAACTTGGAAGTGTACCACTCTCGTCGTCAACCAAAGGAATGCTTGCTGCGAAAGGGTGGAATAAGAATTCTCGACCATTGGTCATAGCACATGCATGCCTTCCACTGCTTGTAACCCCAATCCCTACAAATAGCTGCTTTGGCACTGGAAGGGCCATGAATTGACGGGTCGTGTTCGGCACTCTTCCCAGTAGGACACGTTCATACTGTTTTTCCTCGCACTCCATTACGTTGAACCACTCTGCCCCACCCGTGGCTCAGGTGGTAGTGTTGACGCTTCTCACAAAGATTCCCGATGGGGCCAGAAAATTTGTAGCTTTTCACGTGAATGGCCCACTTCATATAGCTGTGATTACTGAAAAGCCTACCTTACTTCCTCTATCCAGCTCCTCCTAGTATCAATAACTCTAACTATTACTAACTACTTCCACTAACCCCTCCACGTGGGCTAAGTTGTTGGTAAACCCAGCTAAGCGGTCCACCTACTAACCACTCTGGTTACGATGCAAATAAAAGACTCATATGAATCGAACGCTTGTACCTTCGGAAAGAATGCGCATTCAATAATGTAAGTTCTTCATGTTTAAATGAAAATACATTAAAAATTTACTATTTAAATTGGTTGGTTTAATTCATATATATTGAATGTAGATTGTGTTGCTGACGTTTTGTTTGCGTAATTCAAAATGAAAGTAATTTTTCTAGTCTCGCCAACCATACGCTACACGATCGAAAGTTGACTCTAATTATAAATATATGGTTAGTGAGACTAAGAAAATTAATTTCACATATATATTGAACATTAAAAAAAACTTTGTTATACGAGTCATCAATAATTCTATGAGTTCTTAAAAGTTTCATCTTTTAGATGAGTAAAGCTTTGTAGGATGGAGTCATAATGCTAAATTTTTACGTGCAGAAATTTCCGTACGAACGAAATATTTCGGTTTCAGTTATGAAGAAAAGAAAATAATACCATCTCCCACTTACAGACTCAGAAGTGCTTTAATTCCTTCGAGCGAAATTCCACGGAATTCTTGTGAATTTCAACTCATGCGTGTACTGAAATATCAACATATTGCTGATAGTGAATACATTACCTTACGAAGAAACCCTCGAGTAAAATTTTCTGAGATCAGTTGCCTGTTAAAAGTAAGGTTTCCGGGGGGAGGGGCTTAATCCTACCACATTACCTGAAATAAGAGGTGGCTTAGCCCTGTATCCCATATAGTCCTCGTAGTTACAATTTTAAGTTAAAATTAAACTTTTTCTATTTTCGCGCATCCCGTGGAATTGCAAAATATTTCATTGAGATTCCAATGAAAGGCAGCCAGAAGGCTTCAGATAATTGCGTGATCCGATAATTGCGCACTGTTGAGAGATACAGGATATTTTTAATTTCGTAAAATAGATGTTTAAGTCCATTTTAACAAATAAAAGAAGATTATAAATATTTATTTACACACAAAAACATAATTTAAATAAATAAATACTAGTATTGTGTGTTATAAAAATTAGCCAAAACAAGATTTTCTTGTATATTTGTCTAGGCTTTAACGATGCTGCCTAGAGAAGATTCGTAGAGAATTTTCTGACTACCTGCATTCACTCGAAACGAGCTGGAAAACGAAGAACGCTAACATGTCTTTACGTACTTGAGAAGAGAATGGCGATGGTTTTGTGACAGTCAGGAAAGTGATAGGGGGAATGGGGATGAACACCCTCTCATTGGGAGTGATTAGATGTTGGATCTTAATTTTTTTATACGTATGTACTGCTTACGTCTAATACTAAATGCAACATTTTTATCACGAATCAATCGATTTAAACGTGAGAAAAACACAATTTTCCAGAAGGGGTGAAATGTTGAAGGGGATGTCTCCCAATGGATTTCTTCCATTGATAAAAACACATAAACCGGGTTCCTTGAAGAAGCACACATGATTCTGAGTTGTTTTGGAATATCTGAAACACACTTCAGAAGAAGTGGGGATATAGGAGGTGGGGGTGGGTTTTCAAAAGTGGGTGATTTTTTAATCTCAGCTTCTAGAATGGACTCTATTTTAGTCTATATACGTGAGCTTTGTTGTCTCTGACATCTTGAAGTGTGATATTTTTGCTTGATTTTCTCGAAACTCGCATCTCTCTTCACTCTAAAGGAATCCCGACGTGAAGGGGATGGCATAGACACTTTCCAAAGAGGGAGGTACATGGGAGGTAATAGATGGGAGATTCGTTCCCCCAAATTTCACTGATATATATTGAAACATATAGAGGCTTAATAGAAAAAGGAAAAAAGCTTGAAATGAGCCTCACAAAGACATAGGTACAAGCGAGGTTGTCACTGATACGGCAGAATTAAAGAATAAATGTAATTCTCAACGCATGCTAGAATTATAAAATATAATTTTTGACATAAATAATTGAATTTTATTAAATATTATGGGCATATACAGCTAAGTATCGAGGAAAAAAGCTGGTAAGAAAGTATTCTTTCCCACCTCTTAGTTTTCAGCTCAACGGGTTACTCAGCTCCATATCTCCCTTTGCGACGAGTCTTTTCAATGGAATTCTGAATGTTTCGGAGAAGATCATGAATTTTGAAAAAGACGAGCCTTGGAATTGGGACATACTTTTTTCGTCTTCTTCTTCCACCTCGTTAAGATTCCCAACGTTGCACTCATTGGGTGGAGTACAGAAAAATCTCCTTGCCGTTACTCTGCATGACGTTTTTGTTGTGGGATTTTTCTTTCCTCATTTCGAGCTCACATGAAGCACTTTTTTTAATGAAATTATTTACAATGCTTAGTACACCTGCATGGAAAATTGGCACACGGTCTGACCACAATATACTCTACCTGCATTGCAAGATAATGCAACAAATGGCCACAATTGCAATTTACACAGCAAGAAAAGATGCTGAGAAAGGAATTATTGCTGTTCGTAATTATTTAATTCATACTTTTTTTTCTTTGTTTCTGTCATGGTGCTAAGTTAAAGAGACACACTTGCATTTTTGGTACGTATTTATTTTTTCTCCTTAGTTTCGATCAATATAATAATATTGATGATTAGAGAATGATGAAGTTGGTGAAAATTCAACAGAGTCGTACGTGTAATGAGAGACATAATACGTAAGATCTAATCTATAATGATACAATATTTGAGATATTGTCCAATAAAGAGAATAATAAAATATTGGTGTACATAGTTTAAATGCGAGAGATATTTCGCGACTTTGAAGAATTATTGACTCAGTGTTAATTAAATGAAACATTTATACTTTTAGATCGATGTAGGTCCACATACAAATGCCACTCATAAAATATCAATCGTTATTTACGTTGTAGCACCAGGGAAGTGAATCATGATTGGCAATGCTACAAAGAAACAGCCACCATCAAGCGCGAAAGGAAAGAGATGCTATTTGGTATTGATCCTCAGGTAGGGTTAAGATTTAGAAATGTTGTGATTTTAATAACCCGTTAAAAATGCCCTTAAGACACTATTTCTCTGAAGGAGCGATTTGTTAAATAAATTTTTTACTATTTTGAATTAGCATATTAAGTTAAGAATGCTCTTTCCACTTGCGAACTCCTACTCGACAAACGATAACTTTTTATCGTGATTGTCAGGAAGGAGCTTCTTTAAGACATGGTAGTAACAATTCGTAATGGTTCTGTGTGTGTTATATCTGATCTGGGTTGAAAAAATATTCTTGAGCAGTGATAGCGAAAAACTACTTTAAGATTTTTCGTACTTCAAGCTTTGCGCAATTCTAGTGATACCCCTATTCCAAGCAAAAGAAAATTATTGAGTGAATTCGGTAGAGTTTTCAACTAAACTTCCACTGTTCTTTTCTGAACTATACGAATTATAATTGGAACATTACCACTGCGTTCATTTATTGAATATTAGGACAGAAACATTCCGAAGAGTGACAGTGGAATACAGACTTGAAAACGGATGATAATACCTGGTTAGAGAGTGTTATTCGGAAATAATGACTGGACTCCATTCTGTCGGCACTAAAGCGCGAAGGCTTCCCTTTCCAGTGCTCATTGTATTGCTACTTTAATGAATGCAAATCTCAAATACACGAAACCAATTGCATATTGTGGTGTACATTGTTTTCCACTGTATTGTAATTTAACTGTTGTGGAAGTGGGCTCGTTACGTGTCTGCTCGAAGTTCTATATCCGAGTCATTCCGAAGCGTGCTGTTTAACAATTTGCTTTGTTCTAGGTGGAAGGCGCTTGACAACTTTTTAATTCTTGTTGTGTTTCTTCTGTTTCCTCACTGCACTCATGTATTTGGGAAGTTCGAAACCTCTCTCGTGAGGTGAAGGCGTAAGCTTGGTCGTTCGTGTGATCTCATCAAAGGCTCGAGACACATACTAGCACACGCTCATTCTACTAGAGTTCGAAACAAAGTTGCTTTTTTGCAAGGGAGTGTCCAGTAAATCTAAGATACTTCAAAAAATGTCGAATAAGGGGAGTCAAAATAATTTAAAATCAAGAAGAGTCAAACCTATATATATATATATATATATATATATATATATATATATATATATATATATATATATATATATATATATATATATATATATATATATATATATA
>NNCF01126986.1:216743-280485 GCA_002313205.1 Laupala kohalensis
CATTAATGCGGCATTATCTTTCACTGAATCTGCAATGAAAGCCGTACTATTCCAATGATAGGAATCTCTTGGGTGAAATTTTAGAGATTGAAATACTCTAAGCTTCAAATACGAAATATAAAAACTGGTTTCATGAGTCATTGTGTTCACAGAAGCAATTAATAGTGTTTCTGTCAGAATGGGACGAAACTGGAAGCTTCGAAAACTTCCCTATAGAGTCCTAGTTCTACGGTTAGGAGGTCGCTGGCTTCATAAAAGTGATTCAGACTGAAATTTGAAACCGTTACGTGCCTCACATATTGCGCGTTTCTCTAAACTGATGTAATTTAGGGAAGATTAAATTTTTACTTTTTTGTGAAGTTCTATATTAAAAAGAGTTGCTTACTGCCTTAGGGCCCTTGATCGGAATTGATGGGATGGTCCCTTGCTTGCTTCCGGAGAGTAAATTAGTTTTTTTTCCCTCCACGTGGTCATACGCAGTTTGTACTGTTTTTTGACAATAAATTTATTATTATTATTACTACGAGAGTTCTAAAAACGTACTAAAACGTTTGAATGGGTCTTTTGTACGAAGTATTATTCTCACTGTGAATATAAACTACTGTAATGTAAAAATCATCATTGCATTGGAATCTATTAAATACATTTTAATTGACGAAGATATACAGTATTTAGTGCGTCTTATGATGGTATTTTGAGTACGTTTTCTACGAATTATAGTCCTAGAATAACCACTTGTTAGAATTAGACGAAACCGCGGTTGTACAATATAGTGCGAATTCAAATTCCTTGTAAAAATGGTATGGTACAAATTCTTCTTTAAAACTGTAGCTTCTTGCGTACTTTCCGATGATACTTTATTTGCATCCAAGATTTTATGAAATATGTTCGAAATATTTTCATGGATCATGTGAATTTCACTTACCGTCTTTCGCATGGAAATATTTTTTTTTCTTTTTTCCACATGGTTAAAGTAGTAAAATTAGCGTTTCTGTGACAGAACTGAAGGGAAGTGTTAAAATGCTAGTACGCAATGACCTACTACTCGCTTATTTGCGTGTCCATTGACTCTGTTCACAATATGAAGTATGATGTCGAAGCAGTTGATATGTTTCAGTTCGGTCGCACAAATCAGATAAACATATTTCTGTAGAAAAATGTGTACTGCATTTTTTTAGAGTATATGGTTCGTATCACGTGATTGGTGTTAAATTTTGATTGGTAAAACGGAGATTTTTATTTATTTTTAATTCTTAATCATGGACTCCTAGAAAAATAGTCGCATTTCCATTCCTAAAATATTCGATAGAATTTTATGTTTTTAAATCTATAGATGAAATTCCGACCGCAAATGAACACAATTGGCACGTGAATAAAATGTCACTCGTGGGATATCGCGTGTAATGGTAGTAACCTCCGTTACACTGCTGGCATGGAGCCATGATTCCCCCCGCCCACAGCTTTCCTTACTTGGACCGCATCCACTCCCGCAGCAGCTCTAATGGCAGGAACAAAGCGTGTGCGGACACGCCGGATATTCCCAGCAAGGCATTCTGCCCACATGTCACAGCTTCTTTTGGCACCCCCTCCCCCTTACATCTTCTAGTTCCCTTTGACCCGTTATGTTATGCATGGAAATAAAATTCAAATTATAAATCTCGCAGAGAATCTTAAAAAAACTTTATTCCACGGTGTTTCACGGCGTGGCTTGCATGATTTCCAAAATAAATAAAAAAATTTCTCTTTTCAGAGATACTTTAGATTTTATACGAAACATGAATAAAATCCTGAAATTTCCAGTGAGGAGAAAGAATCCTCTGATTTTTCCACGAAAAAGAAGTTACGTGGAAAAATCTCTTCAGTATAGTAGACACATTTTTTATGGAAGGCTATGTCTTTTTCGGAATTCTGATAGAGATATTGACAAAAAAGGACATGCTTTTGTCCTTTTTTGAAATATAAAAATGAGGGGAGAAAATGACCAATAGAAATTAATTATAGCTTTTGTCAATGCTTTTGTGTTGTTACACGGTAATATTCTTCGTGCTTCATAAAAATGTTGGAAATATATTTATCGCTTTGGTACGTTTTATCTTTGAAACTTTCCTAATCATGTGAAATATATTGCTCTGAACGTTCCTATAATACGCGCTATTAACAAGTATGCTTTAATGAGGATGTAGTGTTAGACAGAATAAAGAGAATATATTTCCAATTAATGAAGAAGTTTACCACTTTCGAAGGAATTCGTTGTTTAAAATTATTACAGGAACGTCTAATATACTGCAACGAAGATATTTGACTACTTTTGTTTGTTCAGATTTGTTTTATATGGGTCGTACGAACTGATACGCGGTAAATGTGGAACTTAATATCAGAAAATATTGGAATACATTCTGATCCTATACAGAAAATATCTAAAACATGTACCTACATGGTGATCCCGAAAATATCAGAAACTATTGAAGTAACGTATGGGGTCAATCCAACTCAAGTGGTCCAAAACACGTCGCTTGTCGTATTTTTAAATAAGTTATTTAATTTTAACTGTTATGTATCTCAAGTGACAAGAACCCAAAACAGGTCAAATTTTATATTTCCATTTCCGACCATTCTCTAATGGCGGCCATTTATATCACCTGAGGCACGCTGATTTCCGCATTCGCAGACGTAAACGAAAATGATATTATCTCAAGACTAGACATTTAAATCAAAGATCAATTAGTACAAAACATTTTGCTTCATACATAAATACAAATATTGCTGACTTAATATGAAGCGTTATAGGGTTTAAAGTGTGATGAATGAGTATGTCTTCATTCTGAATTACTACAAAACACTCCATTGATTCTGTACTGTTGGTTGACACACCTGTTGGGAACCACCGACGGACACAAAGTATTTTCGTATTATCGTACTTGAACTGTTCGCAATCGTGGTAATGTATTGATACGATCTCAACACGAATAGTTTGCAAGAAAATGTTTAACCTTGGCTCCTCATACCTTTGGTTTTGAAGCATACAAGTAAAAACGTTTAGGTTAAAAGGCACTTATGAAAGACGAAATTATCAGTGAAAGATTTAATGTTATATAACACTCTACCTATATAATTCAGTACATTAATTTTTTTTTATTGCAAACAGGCATGGAAAATGATGAAAATAAAATAAAACCCTTGAATCACATAATCGTTAAATATATAAAGAAACGCAAGAGTCGTAAATTTTCTATTATGAATAAATACTTTTATCCTTTCATATCATTTCATTTTTGTATTTGGTAATATAGTTCCGTAAGCGTCAATTCCAAAGTAGTCACATGCTATGCTACCTACGCTACAGAAAGTTACAAATGAGCTGACGAATTTATAACGAGAAAAACATCCCTAGCACACTTATTGCAGACTTGTGAAACACCTGTCAGTTATTTATAAATCCCAGAAGAAAAGCTCCGCGAGGTATGAACAGTGAAAGCAACATGGAGGATAATTTCGTGAATTGGGCTACTTGGACGTTTCTTCGCGTGTGAATTGATAAAAAGCGAGGAATGCGCCGGTTTTCCTCCTACGTGGGGGCCACCACGATTCAACGCAGGATATCCCGAACAAGGAACAACCGAACTAATCACTGGCATTAGCGAAGAGTAGGATGTTGTGCGGAGTGGGAGGCTGCGGCGCAGCGGGGTCATTTGAAGACGCGAGTTAACTAGCAGGGAGAGGAGTTGCGAGCAGAGAAAGCCCCAGTTCTAGGGCAGGAGGAACATCGTGCTCTGAAAAGTGTGAGGGGAACATATTGTCAGTGTTTCTTCCTCATTGACGATAAATATGCAAAGAGTACTTGCTATATGGTATGCAGCGAAACGCACATTTATCGAACGCGAGTATACTGGGCATTTATTTTGTTAAATGTAAATACGATCCTCCCAATTCTCATCTTGTATTTTAAAATGTAAATGTTTTAAATGGTTAGACGGAAGAGCAGACCTTAAGATCTGAGTCACGCCAGTATAAAGACACATTATTATTATTTCTTTCTGTTTCTTTTTCTCAGCCTCTTGTGACTGGAACTTACCTGCTCCCGGGTGGATTACCAAGAGAACTAGGGTCTGTGGTGTTTCTATTGTAGTATTAGGAAGTTTCTTACAATTTTACATGTGTTCAGAACAACAGACTTCTGCATTATATTTATATTTTGTCTGCTGACTGAAATTTTGTCCATAGTTTTCTGGAGAAATTCGTGAATCAGTCTTGTACTGGAAATGACAACGAGAAGAAATTGGTTGTGAGTTTTCCACTGCTGTTGGATTTGAAAATCCAAGTCACTGTATTTCCTGATTTTTTCAACATGTTGTTATTATTATTATTATTATTATTATTATTATTATTATTGTATTTATTTCATGTGTTTTGGCGAGGTTCAGGCTAGGATGAAGGAATTAATTCCAACTAATTTCTTCCACCTAACCGTGACTTGGGTGAAATAATTGGGAAGGAGAGATGTTGGGTTGTCGAGGTATCGAACCAACATTTGTCTAGGGTTGGTGAGGGAAACCCCAGTTGAAAACCTCACCTAGTTCGGCCGAACAGCGGTAGTGTGAAGGTGAAAACTACCACTAGACCATCGCTGTCGGTTATCGAAGGAAGTTTGATATGTCCGAGGATTCGATAAATGTGGGAAATCAGTTCTCCGTTACTATAGCTGAAATGGTGTAGTCAGTGGTAGAAAAGGACTGCACCTCGACGTGTCTGAATATAAGGCGCGTGTTACCACTGGTTGACTTCAATAGTTTTACTTTTCCATACATTTGACATATATTTACTTAAAACCGATTTTGACAAAACCTTACTTTTGTAGATGATAACATTTTATCTGCTTTCCTTGCCGCACATTACCAGTTTTGGTCTAATTTCTTGGCCTGTTTGCAATGTCTTCACTAATATCATCTTCGACTCATCAATTACTTCAGGGTAAGTCTAAATTTCTTCTACATTATCCTCTTGTTCCAATGTCTCAGAATCGCCTTATAAGGAAATGAGGGTAAATGGGGGGAAATACTGGGGAAATCTGATATCTGCTAGGTGCTTGTAAGTTACTTAAATTAGAAATTATGACGTAAAGGAATAACTTGACAGGTCGAAGGACCCCACGAGGTGCCATGACTCTCCAGCGAGCAAAGCGAGTAATGTGTATTAAAATGGGAGATTGTGGATCCGTCCTTTAAACAAAGCTATCCCTTTAATACTTATTTACAAAATTTAGTGAAATTGTGCGAAACGTCCTAGAAGGGACCGAACGCTGTTTTAAAGGTTCACCCGTCACTCACGAACGCGGATGCTCGTGTTTTACGTGAAAACCCGATGCTTGTAGATCACATCGCGGAACAACCAAACAAATGAAGGCCATGTAATGACACGGAAAACGTAACCGATACTATTGTAAAACGTTATATATATTAGTGTCAAACTGTTTTATAAACAAATAGCCCCGTCAACGATAAATACGGTAATACATCGATGTATAATGTTACACCCAGAGATCGTGGTCAAAACGTAACGACGAGGACGGCCAATGAGTCAGTTCTGGACGTCATTTTTCACCTGTGTCAATAAAATGTTTCACGGATTCTGAGTGATGAAAATTAGCCTTTATTTTTCTGTATTCTGCTCTATATATTGTAGAATTGTCATAGAGGAATATAAGTTATCTCTTAACCCAGTGGTACAATCTCCATTAAATGACCACGGGTCCTTAGAAGAGCACGAAGAAGTTTCGAACTGAAAATTCTTGAAGCTCGAGAAGAAAATTCTACGAAATACGTTTCCTTAGATGTAATTCATAACAGTAGACAACATTACTATCAAATAGAAGTTACGAAAAATGATACTTTCTCCTTTATTTATCAGTGACTGGGGAGCTTCCAGGGGCAAATTTTGGCCTAACGATATCATAGCTTAGAAGTGTAAGTGGAGTAACATATAAGTGGACATCATATAAGTGGACATAACATATAAGTAACACGTATGTATAACATATAAGTGGAGCGTCTGTTCAAAGAGAACTAATTCCTACACAAGCAATTTTTCAGGAAATAGAAAAACAGTGTAATTGAATTATTTAAATTCTTGGGAACTGTACCCTTACGAAGAGGGATATTTAGTCACCTTCTTTATTATACTCTAATTTATAATCCGCGAATTTTGTTATGGACAACACTCGTATTATTAATTTAGAGTGGGGCACACTTTTCAATCGAAGAAAGTTAGCGCGTCTTTGTGCTCTTTAAAGCCTACATGGAAGAGCCTGCGTGGAAATCAGTGAACGCTAGGCTACACAAACCGAATTAAATTAGTCGCGGCGACCACAAGTTAAAATAAAATGTAGGAAACAGAAAACGGATATTGGTAAATACTCCTTTGTGAATAGAACCATTGTAGACTGGAATAACTTACCTGCAGCAACACTTTCGAACTTGTCAAAAGAGTAAAATGTTTCCGCAACCGTCTTCTTGTTTCGTTGAAATAGGATCATATGTGAAGTGCAGTGAAATGTAGTGAGGAGAATGGAATAGGTATCGAAAATGGTATAGAAAATGCTCAGAGTGAAAGTAGTTAAATGTAGTGAGGTGTACATGATTCCTCTCAGCAACTCTTTTTTGGTTTTATTTTTTAAAGTTAAAAATTCTTTTATTTATGTTATAGGAATTACTTTTACGCTAAGGGTAAAGGAGTAATGACACGTGTGTATATTGAGCGTTTGATTGTATGAGTGTGTTTCTGTAACTGTTTGTAAGCGAAAATGTGTTTGGGTATGTTTGTGAATATACACACACGTGAGACTTATGAAGATACTTTATTCCTTAAATCTAATTTCTTTTTCGTTGTACCATGTGTAATAATTTTCAGAGCATTTTATTCCGTTTGTGTGTGTATTTTATAGATATTGGTGATTTGTTTTTTAACTTCGTATTATTTTATCATGTATGTATTTTCTATCTGCCACGAGAGCATTGCTCACTAGCAGAGTAATAAATTATTATTATTATTATTATTATTATTATTATTATTATTATTATTATTATTATTATTATTATTATTATTATTCATTTTCTCGGAGATATACATCCGGTTCATAATGAGTGAGGGGCCATTAAGGCATACTTCTCTCTGTACTAATCTTTTATGTTTAACACAGTGCGCACTATTCTACAAGTTTCTAAAATAACTGATTTCTGTGTTTTAATGATCAGTTCAGTTGAGTTTGGTCCTATTTTTTCAAGATATTTTCTAAGATTCTTATTTACTAAACCATTTTCTGTAATAACTATAGGAATGATATCTACGGAATTAAGTCTATATATTTCATTGTACTCTGTAGCCAGAGGTGTGTTTTTGGATATTTTTTCTGCTGGGTGAGTGACATCAATGAGAAATGCAAAATTTTCTTGTAAGTCATGGAGGAGGATGTCAGGTTTGTTGGCAGTAATTGTTTTGTCAGTATGAATCTCTATCTCTCGTTGTCGTAGTACAATCTCTATCTCTCGTTCTCCATGGTAGGAGGGGGACGGTAGTCGAAATAAGAAGATTTTTGGTTTTCTAGTAGAAGTCCTGTTTTTATTGCGAGAGCCTCGTGAATTATATTTGCAGTTAGGTTGTGGCGATGTAAATATTCTGTATTAGCCATATTCGAACATCCAGTTATTAGATGATCTATTGTTTCTGAGGTTCGTTGACATATTATTCATTCATCATTTATGTCTAGTTTTTCAATATATCTTTTGTAATTCTTAGTGGCGACAACCTGATCTTGAATTGCATGAATAAAGCCTTCAGTCTCACCAAATAGAGACTCATCTCTGAGCCAAAGCGTCGATGCGTCTTTGTCGGCAATGTTGAGAGAATGGGGAAATCTACCATGGAGAGCTTTTGACTTCCATTCTTCAATCCTTTCACCGGTTGTGGTGATAGTGGGATAATAACTGTCATCATTCAGATTAAGAGGGGAGAAACCTTTGTCTGATATGCATACTGTATTGTGAAACGGTGATGTTGTGGCTCTGGAGAGAAAATATTCTTTCATGGTAGTCACCTGTCTATTGCAGAGTGATTGAAGGTCTAAGAGGTCTCTTCCTCCTTCTTTCCGAGAGATATAGAGTCGTTACAGCTAAATGAGGGTGATGAATTCTGAATTTTGTGAGAGTTTTACGTACTAGAATGTTAAAGTTATTTAGATCTGTTTGGGACCATGGCACTATTCCGAAAGAATACGTAAAGACTGGTATACACCATGTATTAATTGCTCTGATTTTGTTCTTGACAATGAGTTCTGTTTCTAGGATTTCTCGGAGGCGAAATGTGAAAACCTTTTCCAATTCTTGTTTACAGACCTTCTTGTTCAGTGACAGTGTTTTTTTGAACCCTACGTATTTGTAGGTGTTGTCTGAGCTTAGATATTTGAACTGTTCATCACTTTCTAATAATTTGAGGGCACTTGGCTCATTTTTTCTCCCTCCTTTTATCACTTTTAAAGTAGAACATTTCTCAATACCAAACTTAATTTGAATGTCTGTATTGAACATGGTAGTGATATTCAGGAGACTGGTCAATTCAATTTCATTACTTGCATATAGCTTCAGATCGTCTATGTACATCAAATGGTTAACAGTGTGCAAGTTTTTCATTTTGTCCATGAGTTTGTAACCAAGGCCTGTTCCACGTAACAAGTTAGATAAGGGGTTTATGGCTAAACAGAACCATAAAGGGCTCCACGTGTCTCCCTGAAAGGAGACTCGCAAGATACGAATCGGTTTAGATTTCAATATCCTGTTACCATGTGTTAACACAACCTCTGTTATTATTATTATTATTAAAAGGGTAATATACTCTATAATTTCCAACACAAATAGGTAAAATAAAAACTAAGGCAATGTAATGCACGCAATTCGACCTTGCTTTTATCAGAATCGCAATGAAGGGAACGTATTTTACAGGAAAAAAGTGTTGTTAAACAGGACTGAAGGTGATTTTCTCTATTATCAAAATACTACAATTGAATTAAGGGGAAATACATGGTTTAAAATGAGGAAATAGCTCCATTTGAACAGGTACTTCTCGTATTTATTTCATAGTTTATAGGCCATACAACTCAGTTTCTTGCAGATTCCAGTTTTTACCAGGGTAGAGAGTACTTATTGCAAAATGTCACTTTGCTAACGTCGTCGAGAGGAATCGAGTGCAAAAGAGGGGAGGAAGACATTTAAAGCTTTTTCGGGCGGAAAATTTCGATGTGAAGAAGCAATGGCAAAAATCACCAGGTCTTGTGTAAAGGGTTTGTTTGCCGTCACGATGAGTTTCCAATATAGCGTTGTAGTAACATGAAGTCAAATTATGACAATTACAACAAATAAATAAAAAAAATTCGAATCCGAATTATGACTTTGTTTATTAGATAAAAATTTACATTGAGTTTTCAAAAATATTGTGACTTTATTTTACTTTCTGTCGCCTTACGGCTAGCATTGTTACATTGTGGGACCCACGGTGCTTCTATAGTACGGCGATTTAGAAAAGAGAAAAGGAGGGTTTTAGGATATTAATTTGCAAGACCTAGAATGCCGTAGAAACATGCGGGCAAAGTTTCTTCCTACCTTGAGAAGTAATTAATTTCGAAAAAATTGTCAACTTTTAAAAATTTGACATGAAATATGCAAACTCTTTTAAAAATTGGACAAAAGCTTTGGTGACCAAAGTTTGATAAAGTATTGTCCAGATAAGTCTTTTTACGATATTTTCTCTCTATTCGGCCGTTATATTCTATGTAGGTACATAAAAACTCTTGTTCTACTGGCCCCAAAAAGTTATGTAACTTGTATTACCTCATAGTATGTACTCTCTGAACAATGCCTAACTTTTCCTTATTCTGAATGGTGAATTACAATACGGTACGGGAGTGTATCTTCCATAAGTTACCCATGGGAACCGTGCAAAGAGCGTAAAAATAAATATATCTAATATGTAATATTAGAATACAATTTGGCATTAGATATAAAGTATATTTTAAACCACTTTTACGCAATTAGATGAACAAAATATGCAACCAAGTATTCCCGTTCAACTTGTTTATGACCTTGTTCACAAAAGTAATGACAGATGTTTTGCATATTGCAAAGAGTAAATTGGAATCACGAACCCAGGATCTTCCCATGAATAATGACGTTGAAGATTACTCTAAATGTAATAAAGTTTCTCGCTGTAAATACAAGGTGTCCCATTACACGTCACCAACTTTCCTAGAAACAAAATCGTATGCCTTGGGAATAGCGCAATTAACTGCATAGTTGCGAAATTAATCTCGTTGCTTCTGTGAATTTAAATACTGCATATTCCACTTCCTTTCTCACCCTACTTTTAGTGAATATCAATATGAGTGATTTTCATTGTTCAGAATCGATATGATTACAGTGGCACAAAATGCAAAATATGTGGTCAAAATTTAAAAAAAGGAACTTGACTGTTTTATGGATTTAAAAGTGTTCTCCTTAGTATTGTAAAGGCAGTCCACTGTTTGTATCCGAATCTGCACGGTGAGTGATACGTATTCTAGTTGTGGGTATCATACATAACATAATATGAGCAAAAATCGTAGTGTTCATTCAACAACAAATAACGGTTAATTTAAATGTATTCAAATTTCTTTGTTTTAATTGTTGTTTCTGATATGAAAGAAAGTCGAGTAAGATCGTATGATTTTTTTACAACACCAAGGATTCTCCCTCATTCCGTCAAATTGTTTATGCTACTCTGAACTAAGTTAAAATTAAATGAATAATTGTATATTAGAAATATAGTGAGAATTTCAGTTTGATTCTATTCACTCATGTCATTATATCAAAAACATCAATCGGATTTTTTAAACTCACAAGTTCCGAGTACCTACTTGTGGACGAGTGTTTGCAACGTCAACAGCCAGGTGAAATTTGCAATGGACCGGGACTCGAACCCAGAACAATCTGCTCTGGCCGCAGGTGTGCTATCCACTGCACCACTCGTCTCGACTCCCAAATCCGTATGCAACTTCCACCCGGCCTGATCTAACGAACCTGGGTCACATCCCCCTTCAGGAGATAGGTGACCACAGGCGGCTCCAATGCTCGTAACTATGGTCCGGTTTTCGCGTACCTACGCGTCGGATGCATATTTTAACTCACAACTTCCGATTACCTACTCGTGGAGAAGTGTTTGCAACGTCAACAGCCAGGTAAAAACAAAGGTAGATTATGTTTAACCCAGCCTTTTCCCTCTTCATGTGGGGTCGGCGAATGGGTATGGATATATGATGTTTCAAGGGTGCCGGATACCCTTCCTGCCGCACCTCCCCTGAAGCGGTGATTATGAATGATATGGGGGTAAATGATTATGAGTGAATGTTGTGATGGAATGATAGGTAGGGGAAACGGGAGAACCCCTAGAAAACCTGCCGCGAACACCGCTTCGTCCACCACCTCGGATTCTATTTGGACCGGGTTTGAACCGGTATCCCCAGAGGTAGAAGGCGAGCGCGTTAGGCACTTCGCCACGGGGCGCCCTAATTCATAGGTTATACTAAGATATAATACAAGACCAATTCAAGGTTTGTAAAATATGTAAAAATATTTATTAAAATTTTGTGTTGAAAATTCAGATTTAATCGGAAAGATACGTGATGCGCTAGTGTCACGAACACCTAAATATATAATTTTTTAAAATACATGGATTGTATTTTGCTATAATTCAAGAGCAATTTAAGGCTATAGAAAAATATTTTTCAACATTAATTAATAAATTTGTGTAAAAAAATTAGAAAAATGCAATTGAGTGGTTGAGTGCTTGGGTCGCAGAGATAAAACAATAAAAATCTTATTCAATTCATAGATTCTACTTTATTTTATTCAAAACTAATTCAAGTCTCCAGAGATAAATATTTTTAAAACATTTCATTTATTTTGATGTGCCGAGAAACCATGTACAACCAAAATAACACGCGGAATTCTAATCTTACGAAGCGCGTAAACAAAAAAACTTCTTAAATTCATATTATTCGTATTACTACTAAAAGATTAATTTAAAGTTCCGGAGAAAAATAATTTTTAATATAAATTATTTTTTCGTGTTCACATATTATGTTTAATGGAATTGACACGTGGAGCGCTAGTATTACGATGATCAACTGCAATAAATCTAAGTTAATTTATTTTTATTACTCAAGACTTTACAGAAACATATCTTTCAAATATTTGATTCGTAATTTCGTGTCGAGAAATCATGTAAAATCGAATTGAATCGTGAAACTCAAGTGTCTTAAAGACAAAAAGCAACATAAATCTTGCATAATTATAGATTCTACTATATATATATATATTTTAAGTAATTGAAGTCAGCAGAAAAACGTATTTTAAAAATATTTAATTTTCTTTTTCAGGGCGATAAATCATGTAGAATCAAGTTAACATTTGGAGCGCTAGTGTCGCAAAGTCTCAAAACAATGAATCTTATTAAATTCATTGATTTGACTTTTCTATCATCATGTAAGTCTAATTTGAGACATTAGATAAACAATTTTTCAAGAAAATTTATTTATTTTTTCTGGTCAAAAGATTGCATAATCGAAGTGACTCGTCAAGCGTTAGTGTTGCGAACACCATAAATGTAAATCTTATTAAATTAATAGATTATACTCTACTATTTTTCAAATTTTTTTAATGAACCTATTTTTAGAATATTTGTTTAATAAATACGCGTCGATATATCATCAATTTATTGACTCTTAAAGTGCTAGTGTCGCGGAGACCTTATGAAAAAATATTTCTGTTTTTATATATATTTTTAAAGGTTCCAGAGATACGTGTTTTTAATATATTTTTCGTTATGAACAAAAATTGTTTTACTGGATTGACACGTGGGACGCCACTGTCGCATAAAGGAAAAACTATAAATGTTATTAGATGGGAGCCCAAGGAGCAAAAGATGGGAAACTTGATGAGAAGGAGATCAAATAACAAGAACCGCATAATGGCACCGTTTAAAATGCGAAAAAAAGTTCGTATAGACAGATTATTCCGATTCCACGGCGAAGATCGTTAGAGAGTTGCTTAAGTAATTTTGTTATGTAAATTTGAATAGAAGGCGCGCTGAGTCTAAAACAATGTACATTGATATCTATAGACTTTAAATATTTTCTGATTTGTGACTGATGAAGTAATATATCAGTCATAGAAACCATTTATTTTTTTGTTTTCTTTATTACTTTTCTTGCCAGACTGTTGGGTATTCGGCAGCAGGTTTGGAATACAGTACATGTTATAAATATTTACAATATATGTGTTACAATACAATATAAATTTGACACTAAAGATACATTTATGAAGTAGAAAGACCATGAGTCATATATATAAATATAATATATCATGCGTCACAAATTTATATTTTTTATGTTTTTAACTCTATGGGGGATAGAAAAAATGCCTGGGGAGCTTTCTTTTGATGCGTTTCCTATGCGGAAAATGTTTTCCTAGTTCGAAATTTTGAGCGGAAGTAATAGAAGCGATGTGTTTGTAATATTTTGAAGCTATTTGTTGGAAGTAAGTTTGAGTGGGTTGAATACCAAGTTCTCTGTGCAAGTCAGTTCGAGATAAACCAAGGTGCTCTGAATATTTTGTTCTGATATATTTGAATTTTATTGATATTAGATTTAGCAGCTGCGCCCCATATTGAGCTTGCGTAAAAAAGGATAGAACGGATCGTAGAACAATAGAGATGAATGCCTGCATGGGTACGTAGTGAAGATGAATACTTCAATAAGGGATATAGCTGGCGAACTCGTTTAGTGGCTACTGCTAGTCAATGATGAATATCCTGTTTCCAATTTAGTCGTGTATCTAAGAGAACTTCTAGGTATTTAACGGGGGTAATATGTGAGAATACGGAATGAAATTTGAATGAAATGAGAGTGGTTGGCTTGCGCAAGGTGAATATTTTTGCTACATTCTTTGATGGATTTAGTTTGATGTGCTATTTACAGGCCCAGGATGATATTTGGTTGAGATGTTGTTGGATATTTGCAACGGCACTGACAAAGTCACTTTCGTCACTGTAGATTACTGTATCGTCTGCGAAGAGAGCTATAGATGTTTCGTTCGCAGTGGGGATATCGGAGAGAAATATTTTTAAAAGAGTGGGTGATAATACTGCTTCTTGTGGGACTCCATCTAAGATTGGGTGTGATTTAGAAGATGAATTTGGCAGTCGCACTTGGAAAGAGCGGTTAGATAGGAAGCTGATGATTATATCTAATAGATACTGGGGAAGACCAAGATTTTGCAGCTTGTATATAAGTCCAGGATGCCTTACTGCATCAAATGCCTTTTCTAAGTCTATGAAAAGAGAAGCTACGTGTTGAGAACTATGAAAGGCTTGAATTATATCTTCAGTTAGACGCAATATTTGATGGTTTGTAGATAGAAGGGTTCTAAATCCGAATTGGTGATGTGGGATTGTCCTAACAGAGGATAAATAAGAATTCAGTCGGATGAGTAAACATTTTTCAAATATTTTGCTGGTAGATGAAAGCAAACTGATCGGACGGTAACAAGAGGGAACATTTGGGCAATTTCCAGACTTCAGAATTGGTAGAACATCAGCACGTTTCCATAAAAATGGAAAGTAGCCGAGACGGTGGGTTGCATTAAATATTGCAGAAATGCATGTTATTAGCTTTAATATGTATGTAGAGATGAGGTCGGGCCCGTTAGATAGTTTTGGAGCTGAACTTGCAAAATGCTCTGCTACCTCAATTGGGAATATGAATTTGATGGGAAGACGAACAATGATTGGGTTTACAGTTGTTTCTTTTAGAATTGATTGGTTCGCTGTTGCTGTCTGATGATGTAGATAATTTGCGTTTACTATGGAGAGATGTTTGTGAACAATTTTACTAATAAATTTAAATACCGTTTCATGAAAGGGGAACGTCGTTTTATCCAGTAATTTCGTATTTGGCGTTTATGTATAATGAGTTTGTGGAGAGTTGCAGGTATAGGAGGTCTATTATCATGATGAATAGGTGAGGGTGCTAATAGGTCTTTGTCATCCAGAATTGATTGATGTATTTGAGCGCTTCTACGCAACGGTTCAATGGGTGGTGCAAAATTTGACACTAAAATATGAAAATGATACCAGTTGACTTTATGTGGATTGAATGGATAAGGTGGTTTTGTTTCAGATGGGGAGAGTGAAAGATTGAATGTCAAAGGACGATGGTCAGATGGTAATGGAGAGCATACATTGACATATACAAAATTATTTAAGTTTTTTGATAAACCTAAATCAATAATATCAGCGCTTAAATCTGCATAATAGGGGTAATGCGTAGGGGAGACCTGTGAATGAATAGTAAGGTTAAGAGCTGTTACGTCGTTTAGTAAGAGGTTACCTTGGTAGTTGATGAGTCGACTTCCCCATACTATATGTTTTGCATTATAATCCCCCAATAGTAGGATCTGCGCTGTTGGGCTTAGAAAATGTGTTAAATCACCCTTCTTACAGGATTTACAAGGTCTTCTGTATATTGAGTCAATGCATAGTTCTTTCTGATCTTTTATATTGATGACGACGCGGACATTTTCGTAACTTATATTTGTTTTGGACGGTAATTGGTTATGTTTTATATTATTTTTGACAAGTATTGCAACTCCACCTCTTATTCCAAAATTGGGAGAATGTGGTCGATCGAATCTGTAAATATTATAGTTATGGATGAAGAATCGGTTTGTTGGGAGAGGTGGGTTTCTTGAATGCAAGCTACGCTGATATGGTTAGTTTGTAGAAAATGCTAGTAATGGGATCTTTTCCTTTACGCCATCGGCATTCCAAGAGAGTATTTTGAATGAGGTATATGAATTCGTTGATTGTGAGGTAACCATGTATAATGGAATGATTGTAGAATTGATTGGGAGATGATAGGGATGAGGTGATTAAATAAGGGGGTGATTAAAGTTTGTATGTATTGAGTTATTATCTGTGCAAGTGAGTGAGCTTGAAATGAATTTTGGGAGCTAGGTTGTGAGCTTGTTTTTACTTTGTCGGACTAGAGGGTTCGAGAGGATGAAAGTTGTGGATGTGAGTAGGATGTTCGAGGGCGTATGTTTGGAGGTGGAGAAGGGTTTGGGGGAGGTTTATGGTTAGTGGCAAAATTGGTAGAATGACTGTTATTTTGGCTCGGTGTGTTTGGTATACCTTTCTTATGTACAATATTTTTGTAATACAGACAGTCGCGACTAGATGACGCATGAACTTCGTCACAATTGGCGCACGCAAGATTTTGCGTAGTACATTCCGATGTAGTATGGTTTTCGGAGGCACAGCGACCACAACGATTTGATATTTCACAGCTTTTTTATGGTATGCCCGTAATTTTGACATCTACGGCATCTAACTGGTCCGGGACGCTGACGTGTTTCTTTAACCTCGACAACAACATTAAATAAGTGCTCTAGTTCATAAATCTTTTGCATAGTTTGTGATTTGGTGAGCGTTTTAGCGCAAAGAGGCCATGGTTTTTTGTTCACATCTGTTATTCGAATGACTGTAATGACTGGGAAGTTCATTTTTGACAATTCGTCTTGAATTTCGTCTATGGAATAAGATGTTGGTACATTTCTAATGATAACAGAAATAGTGCATTTTGTGGGGTCGTTGTATGTATGATAGAGAATGTTTTTGTCACGAAAACTATTTCGGAGAGAGGAGAAATCTTTAATCGTTTTCACTTGCACTTTTGTATAGGGACCTTGCACTTTTGTTTGGAAATCTTTGTGTTGCAAAATTTCTTTTAAGTGTTTCACAAGTTCTGCATGGTTTGAATTTTCGTGAATAAGATTGGGGGAATATTAACTCTATTAGGTTCAATATTTTGAATGCTAACAACTTGAGGCATATCATCTTCAATGGAAAGGTTTTCAAATGAGTTTCTAATTGGGATGTTATATACTACGGATTGAGATGTTGTTTCAGAGTGAGTGCGTTGACGTTTGTAACTGGGTGGAAAATATTGTAGGAGGGATCAGTATTACTAACACTGCATCTACTTTGAGTGAGTATACTGAAGTTCCTCGGCGCACTGACTCTATTTTCGCATTGCGATGGTGAAAAACCTGACAGGATTTGATGCTGCTGCTGTGTGGAACACGTGAATGGAAACAAAAAAGGCGCGTGTCACGCAACCTCAGCAAAGAAAGCGAGCGACTCCAAAATTTTTGATAAGTCGTCGAATGAATGAAAAGCAGATGCCGACCTAGTTTCGTTTCCCGAATCCGTGGAGAGGAGGAGCGCAAACCGGGACACACGAGGAACAGCTCTGGCCTTGGGGCAGCTAGGTACTGTGGCGGCAAGGTAGTCATACCTGCTGGACTTCTTCCCTGCGATTGGCAACTGGATTGGTCTCACCAGACACGGTCGACTTCGGGAGTGGGTCGGGTGGTTGCGTCGAGACAGGGTAACCTGTTACACCACAGAACTACCGTAAATGCACCAGAATGAGTTATCTACATACTTTGCGAAGATATTGAAGGAGATGATCAGATTGAGAAGCAGCTTCCTTTTGTCATTTTTAAAACATGTCGGGCGTTTTACACGATAGTCTCATTTTGGTAAATCTTCTTGGTGTTTATATTCTACCTTCAAATACTTTTCTGAGTTTGAAAGTTCATTATTGCTTTTTTCTTGGTTTCGTGTTTATTATTTTTTCTTTGTCTTATTCAAGACGTTGTACTGTCTCAGTTATTTGTATCCAATTCACGGTATTACCCATATAGAATCCCATCCTCATATCTCCAATTTTGGGATATCTAGGAGAGCTCTAGGTTGTTTTGGGGGTTAGTCCCTTCCTTCTCGAAACTACAGTAGGTTAGTTGGGCATCTATGATAACTTTTTTCGGTAATGTGCGTTTTATTTCTAAAGGAGTAATTATTTTAATTTCTCCTATTTTTTAATTATTTGACTTTTGTAAAATAAAAGGATTTTTCCATGCTTTCTCTCCGATTTCATATTTATTTCTCATATCATGTGATGTATTCTACATGTTTGCTACATCTACTTAAAAAAGAATTAACGTAGAAATAAAGTTACATGGTGACATAAAACTGTAATAAATGATTGGATATCTCAAGAGCGGGCTGGGATTTGGCGAATTTTTGGAAGGGCATAACACGGATATGGAGGGCAAAATCCATGAAGAATGACATTCACTATTCACAAAATTTCATACATCGAAAGTATTGGCATAAATGTGGAAAATTAAAGTGATTATGTAACATCAAGGTAAATGTGTAACATCAAGGTAAATGTGGGAACGTTAGTGAATATTGTAATTAGTTAATAGGTAAAAACTACTGGCAAAATTTAAGTTGTTAAATCCATTCAAAATGTTCTAATTTATGTGTGTGGGAGAAGGGGGAACAGTCCTCTCCATGTTCTGCGAAAGGGTCTCGTACCACTTCTATGTATTTGTCAGTCAGTCAGTGTTCGCAAATAATGTCATAACACTCTGACCTATACACATGACCTAATTTATGCCTTAGAGTCTGTTAAATACGACATAATTATTTAAAATATTTGTCCTGGGCAAAATTGTCTGAGTGTATTTTTTTCTTCAAGGTACATGCTTGACAGTCCGAGACACAAGTCCTAGCAGACATCCAGTACCAATGTTTCAGCCATCCTGCTGTGACCTTCTTCAGGATAATGTCCGAGTCGTACAGACCAACGTTTCAATGACTTAATACCATGATTCATAACAATTATGAATACAATGTAGTGAATAAAATATCGCTAGTTTTCGGACTAAGAATTTCAGTCGAATATTATTCTTGTTACATCAACGGTAAGGCAGGGTTGGATTTGCTATACGGGCATTCGGGTGCTATCCGGTGCGCCGTACTAAATTTTGTTGAAAGGCGCCAGTTGTTCAGCGATTTTTTCCTAGAAGCTGAAAAATAGATGGGTAAAAGATTTGTGTATAGCATTAAAATGACGCCCAGGAGATTTAAATACTCATTACTAAAAATGGGGGTAGGGAGAGACACCAATTTTTTCTGGGTGCCAGTCGAAATTTTGCTACCATCTACCATAATAGACAGATGGAATACTATAAAAACGAGAAAAAAATTTGCATCCAATTGTCAAACCGTGCGATTATTGAAAGGGATTTTGCATATCGTGAAGTCGCATGCATAGATAGCATCATTTCTGTGTTTGTGATGGTCCATAAGATGAAATAGTTTCTGTGAAATTTAAAAGAAAAACAATTAGGAAACTCAATAGTTAACATTTTTCAGGTAAGACTTAAACAAAATATAACATTTTTTCCAACTTTCTAGGTAATTATATATTTTCTAAGAAACTTTGTAATTATATTATAGAGTAGCTGCTACCCGCGACTTTGCTCTCGTGATTTTGTAATATGTCTGCAACTTCATTCTCTCTCATATTCCCATTCATATCCGGTGAAGATGTTATCCATTTATGTTGGTGGTGTGATAGTATTGGTGTGTCTATCAATCTATTATTTTCACCTATGTAATTGAGAAAATTTTACGAAAATACCAATTTTCCATTTCAGTCCCTTAGGGGTGATTTTTTGTAAAATACTTTCTTAGCGGTCATTTTCGATAATTTTTTATATCACGCTCTTCCCAGGCTCGCGTGGTCTAGAGGGTACATAATTTCATTGTAAATATAATTATTCATCTCAGAATACACACAAACAATGGACTCGACTCTTTACGTAATTTTTTCGTCTCTCTCTTCCCACTTCCAACTCCGAGGATACGGAACCTCTATGAGATCTCAACTTGAATCACTAGAAATTCGATAATTTTTTCATGGCATCCACTCATCTAGGAGTGCTGGGTTTTATACGGGCTGATTGTGGACTTCGGTGTCTTTGGGAATGTCACAACTAATTTTAGAGGCCTTGAAAACTATGATCTCAACACTCATATCAGTCATTTTAGTTAATTTTCGCATTTCACTCCTTTTTACCCCCTTCCCAAAGCGAGTATTTTCCGTCGTAGGGGATGACCGTGGACTTAAGCGGCATTGAGCTCTCCTCTTCTGCGTCTTAAAAATTAATGTATTTAACACCAATATCTCTCGTTTTTTATTATTTGTACCTGTACCCGTTAGGGGTATATTATCTATAATGTGGACTTATTGTGAACTTACAAAGTATCAGGGACGCCCTTATCTCTGTCAACGGCTCCCAAAAGTATGGTTTCGAATCTAATATCGGATTTTTACGTGCCACCCTCCTCCAACTCCCTTCCTACGGGTGCCAGTGATGTCTCATCCCCACAGTGCTTGTTGTCAGATAGTTAGTAATAATGTGCATCATGCGTGGTTGAAATTGCTCCAGGCACTCCAGATTTATGGTGGGTTCTATATAAAATATTTTAATCCCTATTTCACCCCCTTAAAGGTAGATTTTCGTCAACTCCTTTCTTAGCGGACGGCTACACCCTGAAAGGAATATAATTGTCAAATTTCAAGTTTGTAGGCTTCGTAGTTGCTGATATTTCGTGATTAGTCATTCAGTCTGTAAGTCAGTGGTATTTCGCTTTTATATGTATAGATTATCTACTTCAATTATTCCCAAACAGTTAGAGCTCTGTTAGAGCTTCCAATTAAATCTTGACTTTACATGATTGAAACTTTAACTCATTATTACTGTAAAATAATTCATAGTCTCTTTTTACACAAATTTTACTGGCGTAACCGACATTATTTGAACACTATCGGCTCAAAACTATCCATTTAAAGTACTCGCCTTACTATCTTTAAAGCAATTCATTGTAATAAAAAATGCCATAAAAACAGGAAAAAGATAATGAATCAATTTACATTGTATTCATGTCGGAAAACGTCTTTCGTTGATTCCAAACTATATGTAACCTGATTAATGTGTCTCAAGAGAACTAAAGGAGTCTTTAAGTACAGATTCTACTACAATTAACGTCCATTAAGTAACCAAATTAAATAAATAATCAAAGACTTACGACCTTTAAAAGACGAACAGTGTAGTAATTAGTCACAAAACATATACTTTTCGTCCGTTCAAGGTCGTAAGTCTTTGATTATTTATGTAAAGGAGACTTTGTGTAATTGGTGAATGTGATATCGTTTTTGACGCTACTTATACTCTGGTGAAGCTGTTAACTCACAAGATTGAATAAAAATCTCTATTATCGTTAAGGTGTCGCAAACGCCTCCTGGATCATGCCTACCGTTATGTGGGACGTGGGGGCAGTTTCCTCTTTCGTGGAGTGGCGTGAGGGAAGCGGAAAATAGCATTATCGCTTTTATCTCAGCGAGAACCGGATTCCGTTCGGAGACTCTCGGCCGATGAGTGCAGGAGATGCAGGAGCGAAGCTCACGGAGTGATCGGGTTCCTGCGCCTGGCATTCGGGAGACAAGGGTGAAGCGAGCGAATTCTCTTTCGTGAGAACAAACCATCAATGTATAAACGACTATTAGGATTGTCAACTTGGACAAGTAAAACGTCGGGACACGTGCATTCATGAAAAAGTTAAAAGTTGAGGAGCAGAGTGACATGTGGATAAGGGCTCTAAAAAGTCTTCGAATTTGTAGATAATATAGGCGTACTGCTTAATATATAATGTATATCTATACGCGTGTCTTTCTAAACCCTCTGAACATAGTTATCACTAAATTTGTCATCACCACTTTTGTTTTATTTCAACTTATAAAATTTTTTCGATACAATTGTTGAAAAAGAAATTATTATTATTATTACTAAACGACCGAACAGCACTCACACTGCAAGTAATACCAAAAGTACTGCTCACGATCGCGAAAATACGTACTGTGTGAATAAACCCTTTATTATCCGTACCGCTCCGGTAATTATTCAAAAATAAAATTTATACACCCATTTCAATGTTAATCAGGAAAAATAATAATTCGTTTAATTGGCTATCCTGAATTACATAATTATATAACAATAACAATATATTTTATCTGTAACTAATCTATATTAACGTAAAGCAAAACGCGCCCCGCCGAAGTCATGGCGGTACGCGGGACAATTTTCGAAACGTAGGGACAATCCCGCCAAATAGTGACGGTTGGCAACCCTAATATGTACAAGTTTCGATCTTTTGAACAAACACGCCTGTGTTATTCTTATCCATATTTTCCCGTGTCATACACATCTTGTTCGTTTGAATTCTCGGACATTTTTTTCTTTTTCATTTATTTGACCTTTGCGACCTCTCCTGTTAGTGTCATTTCGAGGTCCTTTTCAAAATATTGTCTCCTCTAATCTCTTGTCCTCCTCTTTTAAAATTTCTCCTAATAGTCCTATTTCTATTTCGTAACCATGGATTCTCGGGCAGAACAGAAGACTTATTTAGTTTTTTTTAATGTTTCGTTTGTAAGTACATATCACAAAAAAGGAAATAATAGTGGTAGATCAGTTGCCAATCTGGAGAAACACACGCACACGGTGAATACTTTGAGAAGTCAGGATTATTTCATCTGATTTTGCGTAGAGTGAAGAAATGAGGCATTCTGAAATTCTCAATTATACGATCTTTCGCACCCTAGTCAGAATATTTTAGTTTTTTATGCATGGGTCTTTAGTGCAGAACTTGGAATGAAGTTCTACTACCTGATCCTGATTTTGTAATAGTGAAGTGTTGGACGGAAGTGACGAGATAATCGAGGTCTCAAGAGATGCTCCAATTAGCTGTATATTTTAATTATTGAGAGCCGATGATGTATTTCTCGGTTATATGTCCACTCGGTTGTAGCTTGTCAACAGAAGATATTCCGCAATTTTGTATTCTGCATGGTGATTCCCTCATGGTAAAATTCATGCGTTCCAGTTAATCCACAAAGCAACTGTTGCTATGTACCCTTTTTAAGGAAATAATGAGAATTGGAGTAATGAATGGATAATTTATCTTGCTCTCCGAGTTTGCATGCTCTTTTTACTCATTTAAACTATCCATGCCTTACCTAAGACAAGAACCCAGAACTCGGAGTACTCAGGAAAGACATTTACCTCAGCTGAATGAATATGAGTCGCCATTTTATGTTTTGTGATCGACTTAATGATGAATGGAAAAAAATGCATCAACAACGTTGAACACAATTTCATCTTCTTTCTCATCGTTAAGGCTTAAATGTGTTTTAATCTACTGTGGTACAAAGGGTAAAAATGAGTAATTTATTTATGTATACATTTTTTTTGTTTACAGACAAACACGTATCTTCTACGTACATTAAGAACACACGATTGAATGTCAAAACACATATATTATTGTTGTTACTCACACCTAGTACATTCATGTGCGAAAGTAGGAAAATGTGACATTTGCCTATTACATTAATGAATTTCCGCGATGCCGATGACAAGAAAATTACCATTCTAACTGTACATAAGCTCTTCTGAATGAAACGAGAAACATTGTTTAAAACCTGCGTAGGCAAAAATGAATATAGGCGGACGAGGTAGTAGATGAGTTAATATGCATTTCTGCGTAACATTATTTTACCGAGTGATACTGTTATGCCCCGCAAAGAATTTCAATGAGAAGCGAGGAAGGTTACGGAATTGAGTCCCGACTGCGTGGTGAACTGTGTTCCTATTTTCCCGAAGAGAGGGGGGCGGATTTTATCCACTCTGTATCGAGGTTGAAAGCATCGAAATATCCGAAAGAATCCGCAGTGGAGAAGGATTTTTGACACCATTATAATTTACACGATAATTTTAATATTTTCAGAAGTTCACAATGAAGGACGCGTTCCTCTAACAACACAATCATTTTTTGGTACAAATATTTTGGTGGATGTTTGCTTTCCAGATACAATATCCAGACAAATAAGACATTTATTCTTTTGTGGCAATAAATAACTTGCGTTACAACATAATTCATTACATAGCTTTAGTATATTGTGCAAAATACAAAAAACTGAACAATATAATTTACTAAGACTAGTTGAACAAACAAATTCTCCGAGAAATTTGATTTGAAATTCTAGTATCTGAAAAAGTAATTAATTTCCACTGTCATGTGTTGAAAAAACAAGTTCGCATTAAATTGAAATAAAAAATTGTGCTCAGTTACAGATTGTGTAAAGAGCACCAAGATAGTCCAATGCAATAACTCACTTCAAAAAATGCATGTACGAAAGAACTAGGGCAAACGTGCTTCCTTTAATTTCTTCCTTAAAATTGTGAAAATCATTCCTCATATAGTGAACTACATCAGATACGTGAACTATATTTATGCTACTATTATCATGAATATATCTAAAGAAATTTTTGATAAAAGTTTTCGTACTTACCCTGTTTACTCTTTTGCGTAAAACACTGAGAGGTCACTGGGTTAATTTATTCTGGCCCTTAGGCTGAAGAATCATAGGAATATATTTTGTAGAATATGTTGAAATCTATCCCAATAAATTCATTTTCAATCATGGATGGGTGGGAATTTCCACAGTATTGAATACATTGGGTATTACGACTCTCCATATTCCTAATACTAAGGAGCAATGAATTAAACCAAAATAATTTTTTTCTGGAGATGATTAAATTCCTCATCTATATTAAGGATGTATTAAGGGAAATAGAAAAAGTATAAAATAAATAAATTGTACAAAAATTAGTAAATTATGGCAAATTAAATAAACCTTTCAGTGCTTATCATGAAGGTATTTAAAAGAAATAAAATTGATATCACAAATTTACAAATTACTAATTCCAAAACAATGTTTGTAATAATATGAAAGGTAAGTTCTTAATATTTTATTTTCAAATATTTGGAAAATCTAATAATAAAGAAACTATATTGTAATGTACATATTTCATCGTTAAAATAGTGTATATTCATGGTCCATAAATTTTGTAAAAATATTGATAAATTCACTTTTAAAAACCACAAAAACTAAAGAAAATTGTAAGAAAAACAAGTATGGCGTGATAACAATGACAGTATTGATTTTGGGCCAAAAAATTAAATGTTTTTTATATATTGCGTGTACGGTTTCAGATTCATACCTTGCCTAGAAGTATGAGCCTATTCGTGAAGATCTGAACACATCTCGGTAACATTTTTTTTCCACCCTTATAATAGGTTTTATACATTTACATAATTTTTATAAGCAAGAATATTTTTATAATAACAAATCAGAATGAAGTAAGAAGTTAATTAACCATGATAAATCACAACCACGATCAATCTGAAGTTCCGTTACTGTATTATTATTTTTCTTTGCTGCTCAAAAATATTTTTATTCCATTATGCATTAGTTGGTTTTTAAGGGGTGAGAGAGTGGGTAGTCAATCCCTCGAATGACTATAACAAAATTTTAGAGTTTTAACTATTCCTTAATATTTTCTTTATGTTCATAACACAAGAAATGTCGCTGACAATACGATGGACAAATTCTTCTCAGTTTAATAATAGTTCTCCCAGTTTGTAAAAACTTAAGTGAATTTCGAGTTAACTGAAGCTTATTATTCACAATTTGGCTAATGTTGGCTTTGACTCTCCACATCCGCACCCCCCCCCCCCCCCNTCATTAGCATTGATTTTCCTCTGGAAATCTCCTCTTTTGCAAGTGGTATGAAAATGGGGTATGTTGGTTTTCTCTCTATAAGAAAAAAATTATGATTGGGGATAGCATATTTCCGGATGAGCGGGTAACACGTCGTTCGGTATTTGAACGCAACTGTGCGGAACTGGGGATATGACGCAATCAGCAGCGCAGCAGTCGGTCGTTAATGACACTGAAACTGCTTCCACATCCGCGTGTCGTCATCAGCCGCAAGGCTCAGGTGGGCAGGGACGAGTTGGGTGAGTCCGAGTAAAACGCTGAGATGACGCGCCCACTGGGACTGGAGTTCGCTCTTGCGTGAATCCCTTCGTCCCCAATGCCTGGCAACAGCAGCCATAGTGTGGCGGAAACCTTCTAAGGGGAGTCGTTTCAGTTCGGAAATGTAGGACGCGGGTCGAAGCGATTAACGAAAGCACCAATTTCATCATCAGATCGATTTGATCAATTTCGTTAAAGGAGTTCCAGTTCCGGAGGAAGAAGTTTCCTAATCCCACTTCTCCGATATTTCGATGAAATTTCCGTTTATTACTGAATTGTTTTAATTTTCTCAAGTCACTCACGATGAACAACTATTTGAGATGAAAGGAAATCGTTTAAAGTTAATTACCTCTTTATTCTTCTAACCTACTTATTGAATTGGACAATACTTCCATTTTGTGTGTGTTCTGATTACATTGAGGAAGGTAAGTTGATGCAAGTGCAAAGGAAGGTCACAGGTGTTCCTTTTTATTTTTCCTATCAATAGTTTCAATGTAATTAATTACTTATTTTAAAGTGAAGAAGATTCCTCGAGAATCCCGTAGCAGGACACTATACTCCTAAGCTTACTCTCATGAGGTAATGATCCGATATTTTTGTTTGCATAATAAATGTCTCCAATGGCTGCATATTCTTTAAAAGTCTTTAATTTTCTTTACTGTCCATGCAGAGAGCGGTATAAAAATATCTACTATGATGAAATTCGTTTGGTAAAAGAAGATATTTACATAGACATATCATCAGTATTCGAAAGAAATTTATTTTAACCCTGCATATAGTCTTTGCGTAAAAATGGAAAATACATTCGAAGAACGTTCATGTAATCCACAATATTGATAAATATGTAGAGATGTTCCCAAAATGTTTTTATTTGTTTCACTTTTCTCTGAAGCTAACCGAGTAATATTGGGGGTGGGGGAAGAACGTGATGTAGCTATTAAAGACAAGATAAATTGTAATTCTAAGATGACTTATATTTCAAATTAGAGAGATTCCTTACAACGCGGAATGTCATATTACTGAGAAATAAAGTGAGCTGATTTCATTGCAGGTTCGCGTTATGCGATTGGGCGCAAGAATAAATTGTACCAAAATGACATCAATTCATTTAACTGTCGTATGATCTTCATATCTTCAAGGAATTCCCAATATATGTGTAAGAATGGAGTACATTATGAACCTTGTTTATTTCGTGTAAATATTACGCAATTACTTCGAGATTAAAGCAAAGAGAATCATCTTCCTTCAATGGAATTTATATTGTTCGATATACAAAATTTATCCGGTAGAATTTTGATTTGAGCAATTTTCAGGAACCGTAACGAGATTTTCTTGAGTAGTTGATAATATCACTCAGAGGGAGTGTTTTCTGAAGTACTTTACGAATCAGAACGTGAGCTACTACACTCCAGTTTAGAGGTTTCAGTTGTTCAGGATACAAGTGTAGGTTGGAGTGGAGTGAAAATCCGCGGCAATGATCCTCATCAATGTTCTGAGTTCATTCTGATGGTAATTTAGTATTATGTGATTTATTTAATAATTGTAAAAAAATTAAGGAAAGAAACGTAGACAAAAAGTTTGTTTAACTTTCTTTACTCCTAGCTTCAAGAAGCTGAAATAAATAAGTATTTAGTTTTTTCCAAAACGTTTAGGCGGAGGGGGGAGGGGTGAATGCCATCACTCGCCTCCCCCCTAGTTGCCACCACTGTGAATAAGAAAACAGAAATTATTACATAAACAAAATATACTACGGGATTGCACGAGAAGTGAAATATGTTTAAATTGAGATCGATGGATTGATGCACATAATTATAATTAAGACTAGTTATCATATTTACAGGCAAGTATAGAATTTAAAACATTTAATTCCCGTTGATTAAATATATTTTGGCTATATTATATCTTTAGTGAAATAATATTTTTCCTACATTTTCTCGCTCCGAAATATACTGCTCCATGATATTTTCAGCATTTTACACTTTTACTCTAATAGTTTAGACACTTTGTTCGTAACCTGTAGCGTGTTTACGGCAAGCCAAATTTCACAAATCCTTTAATACATAACATTTAAATAACCATGACAAATACTGTGGGATTAAAATATTTTCTATGCTCAATTAAGTGTTTCCAGATTAATTATAATTATTATTTATAATTGTTATTATTAATAATATAAATGTTATTGTTATTAATGATACCAGATTAATGAAATTAACAATACCATATTAATAACTTTAATAGATAATTGTTATTGTCAATAATAATACCAGGTTTTTAATTGTTAATTATTTATTTGATGCATTTTATTTAAAGGTAATATTTATAAAATTTGTTTTGTAAAACCATAATTTTTAAACAAAAATGCTCCCCGATCAGACCTCCTCCTTGATTACGGTCTAGACCCGCCACTGATTTTCTCGGCGTCTGCATTTTGCGCCAATCCTCTAATTACGATAATAACCCCTCGTGCACTTTGCACCACCGTCCTCGAAAATATATGTGTAGGATGCGCCGATAACAATCTGAATACCTCTCCAAGGACCGCAACTGCGAAGTCTTTCTGTAAAGGAATGTTAAAGAGTGGTTGGTCATCAAGGTTCTCGTATCAAAGGCAAACTAAATTCAAAGTGCAATAATATTTCTGTTGTATTTACAGAAGTTATAACTTGTTCGCGAACCGTTTAACAATGTGCAATTTTGTATGGGGGTCATTTAAGTTAAAATTGGGGAGAAGGAACTATTTTCTCTTAAAAGGAAGGGAAAAAAGGAAGAAATAGTACTTAGAAACGTTTTTACCGTGTATTTATATACGCAGTCTTAAAGATCTATGCTGTATAAACTTGTAACGGAACATCAGATAACTCCAATTATACTTTTTTTTGTTAATTATAGGTACGAAGAAGCGACTATGTCGGTACGGTCTCATGTGAATTCACAGGGCTAATTGCAATTTTATTACTAATCCCATATGTCTGTATAGTCCTCCAAATGGTCTAAGGGAGTGTGAAATTGCTTTTTTTGACAATAAATTTATTATTATTACTTGAATTTTGTATGCGAAATGCGTATTAACTAACAACAAGTATACCTTTTATTGTAAAATAGCATGACAATTTCCCTTTACATATCAACAGTAAAATATCATGAGAAATATCAGTCGAAGAAAAAATATCTTTCTTCATTTTATTCATATTCAGTTCCTTCAGTGCAACCAATTCGTCAAATTGGCTTTCAATTTTTCAATATTTTTTTTTATTCTACCTTCATTGATTTAAAATTTAAAGAGAGAGTGGCAAACTTGTGGTGAACAGAAGAATAAAGATAAATGCTTTGAGTGTGTTTAGCTCGATGACGTCGTTCCAAGATTTATTATAGAGAAATCAAATTACCGTGAGGAACTGCGAAATTTCTGTAGCAACCTTATATTTTTTTGAGTCATAGATATCTTGGTTAACGTGCCGCAACGCGAGCACTCAGTGTAGAATCAAAAGGCGCGAAGACCAGAGTATTTCCGGTTTTCCTAGGGGTTTCATAATTCTGTCATTTCATTGAGTTAGAGAAAGAGAGACGGGTATTAAATTATTTCAGCGGAACTGACATAAATGAAAATACATTTCAGCGGGACAAGCATAAATGAAAAAATGTTTTCCAGGGAAGTACAAAAACTGGGAAACATACTTTTTTACATTCATGGCGTTACTTCACAAAAAACGTATTTATTAAAACACAGTTACGATTTTTAAAACTTCATTTCCTCGAAAAATATTTACATGGGATTTACAGCATGTCGTTGTGGAATATAAAGTCCATTTAAAAAATTAAATTCAACTATTAAGATATTATATTCTTGGCACCATCGAATACTGCCACTAGAAAATATAATATATCATTCATGCGAAGTAGTCATTTTTTTCTAAATGTTTTGTGGGCAACAGAGCGTGCGCTCAGATTAGTAAACTTAGACATCTATTGCATCGCCTCAATGGTTGTCTAATCTCTATCCTACGCATTTTCTTTTTCTTTGTAATTCCGCAACAATGAATGTTGGATGAGACGCGTCATTCACTCGACTTTCTCTGACGCTTCGCAGCGTTGGACATGAACTTGCCGACATGCAAAACACGTTCGGGTATGGGGTCCTCCTAAAACTTATGTGTTGAGGCCTCCAGAAATACTCCCTCTCCGAGCCTTATGAGGTGTTGCTATGCCACTGACTGGACAATTATGTATTAACAACTAAAAGTATATGAGAATATGTATAGATAAATAAAATTGATTGGTCTATAAACTTACCAGGGTCAAATATTGTTGAAATAAGTGAAACCAGTGGAACACTCAAAAAAATATTATCTACCTTATAACGTTATTTCTCTCACCCATTCCTTTCCAATTTTTCTCAAATAAAAAAGGAGGATTATCACCTAGTAAGTTTGATAATACTTTTTTTTGATGCAAGATTGTGGTCATACCAAACACTACTTTAAAAAATATTTCTTCTGGAGGAGGAAAATCAATAGAAAGCTTCCCTGATTGGCGTTAAATCATTGAAGCTGTTGTTTGACAGGGATTAAAATTTGCGAGCGCTCTTGATTATTCGCGTTCTCCCCTTTTTGCTAGAATTTGCGCGTGTCATCTCTAACCTGTAAGGACATCTTCAGTCTGCACTTTCCATTAAAAGAGGGTGCGCCTGTGAAGGAACATTTCCAGATTGAAGCGCGTGCAATGTGTCAGGGGCTGACGGGGAAGCGCGTTTGGGTCAGTGGAACGCGGTGTCACCTCGGACGTGTGACCGCAACACTCGTCGTTTGCGTGCGTGGGGTGCAATGGAAGTGCGCCCACCTCTCACATACGGACTGGACATCAACCCGTGGTTGGAAAACCAATTTCCCAGCAGATCTACTTCTCAGACGATCTTGTAGGCTTTCACGGCCTGTAGCGCACCCAAGATTTGTCGTTGGAGGGGGTCAGGGGTGTGATTAAGAGTAGAAGTTGATTAGGATGGGTAAATATACTCTAAAAATACGTCAATATGTTGCATTATGTAATTATAAGAAAACATTTATATTCCAATTATAAAAATACATATTACAAACAGAAAACCAACAATATAAGGGCAGTTAAATTAGGTTGGCTTGACAAAATATACTTACAATCCTCCTCGGGCAGCAACTGAAGGGTATGGTTAAATTTAAGGCATTTCAACAGTTTTAATAATTGTATGGGAATAAAGAACTCAAAGATATCCAATATTTTCTGATTATTAATGTAACCCTCCCGACTGGTTGTATTTCCTGGTTTTATATTTACATACCATCAGTAGTTTCGAGTAGCCTTAAATTTACTTCTCATAATTTTATTCGACTTAAATAATAAATTTATTAATTATTTAATTATGAAATAATAAATTTCATAAATTCTTGGGGTGTGTTGGGTTCCGTTCGTCCTCCCCTGTCCGTACACCCTTTCACTGCAGGACCCAATTTCAATAGTCATGGTTCATTCCAAGGGCAAGAGTCTTAACCGGATATTTTAGAGCGGAGACCGTGAAAGAACTGAATGCGGTGCATTACCCAATTGTAATGACTAAACAGTTTCTAAGTTCGTCGTTAAAGTTTCTAAGTTCGTCGAAACGAACGAAATCTTTGTGTACGGAACTATTATAATTTAAAATCTTCGATGCCAAGTGATCTGCCTGGGAAGCTGACGAAGTTAACAAATATTAGTTTCCGATGGCTTGAGTACTTTTTCGAAGATTGTACATCATACGGTGTAAACTATTCATTTAATACGCAAAGGTACAACAAGGTCAACAGAGCTTCTATCGTAATTGCTTGTTGCTCATGTAAATCTCCATGAAAATACATTTTAAATGAAATAACATTTCAAGTGATCAATTAACTGATTAATAATAGTTATGCTGTAAGGGGATCGTACCCTATAAAATCAGTAGGTAATCACAATAAAAATGTATTTTTATCCCTTCTTCCCCATTGTTCAGAGATTCAATGACTTGACCTGCAGAGATGCTGTGGAACGAATTATTGGATCGATTCAAAGCACCAACCACAGTTTTTTGTCTAAAAAATTACGAAAACTCATCCAGCGATGAGACTTTGATATATTGGTTTTTCATAGATTCAATAAATTTTACATAATTCTTAGGAATAGTTTCCAAGAAAAGTATGTCTACAAAAGAAGTTATTTCAATGTCCACTATAGAGAACGCTTTAGAAATAACTGAATTTCGAAATAGCCTTTGCGCTCTTGTCATTCAGTGGGTGACGTCAAAAATCGCTTAAAAGTATCAGTAGAAATATTTTCTTTATTTCGTTTCATTTCTATTTAAATTCCATCTACTTATAGGTTCTATTATTATCTATTCCATATTCTTATACTTCTATTATTAGATCTTCCTTGTAACAGATATTACAGAAATTGCTTTATGTTATCTTCAATCATCATTAAATGCTACCACATGATTTAAGCTGCCACACCCGGTTCTAGAACTGTTTTTCGATTGTCATTTCGGTGTTTTGTTCTTTGAAGTCTTGAAGTGAAGTAATGTTCAATTAAAGTCATACAAGAAGATATTTGTGGTCTCCCATCTCTTGGAACTCCCTGAACATTAGCGTACGTAGCAATGTTTAATTGCTTGAGTGTACTAATACACCTCTTTCAATGCGATATTGGTCTCATTTCTGCTTTGGATCGCGCTCCGAAGTGAGCCACGCAACTTCTGGTTGATAACGTCTCCATTACACAATAGAATAGTAAATAATTAATTATGTTTGATATTCTATAAAGCTATAAACGTATGAACTATTACACAAATCGCTCGAAAAAAACATCGTACGCTTATTTAAATCTCAGTCATTAACTATACATTATATGAAAATCAACATCAACTCTTTGTTCAGAATTTATCAATTACTACAAGCCACAAAATATATTAGGTTTAAAATAATGCAAAAAAATAAGACTAGTATTGTACCAACTAACCGCATTACGAATTGTCACGTATTAATTGTAATAGTTATGAAGTTAAACCGATACGTTTCGGGTCAATCGATTTCCAATGATTTGGTCCGACACGCGGAAAGGGAAGATGGTTGGACTCACGTCTCTCCCGAACTGCTTAAGAAAACAAACAAAACCGAGCAGTGGAAAGAAAATTGAACTGAATGCATTAAACGCGTTTTGAAACATGTGTTAACATCATTTTATGGTTAAGTTGCAGGATACTGAATATAAATTACAACGCTTTTATTTTCCAATCGTACGAAACTCAACATTTCTGTTCAGGTGGTAGGAAAACACATCCGTGTAAAATCTTTTTTTGGAGTGAGTTCAACACTTAGAGCTTGCTGTTAAGGGTTCTTGTTACAAAATGTTTGAAATTATTGATTTCAGATAACCTCCTGTGACAGATTCTTCTGCAGACTACCAGAAGAGTTGTTATTTGATTCCATCGGTATCTATTGGGGTGAGTGTGGAATGCAAAATGTAATGGAGTTTCTTTGAAGATTTGTTGCTTTATGCAAAAATTACCCTAGTTTATTTTGAGGCAACGCAACCTGCATAAAAGCCTTCTTTCCGAGAGACACATTGCACGCACGTCTACAGGGAAAATAGCCGATTCCGTTAGAGCTTTCATGTTTATGATAAACGAAAAGCCAATCGGTGCTTCAAATAACAGTGTAGAATATAATGCATGGAGCATATTCCACTTCGGTTTCACATACCTTGGACTTCGATTCGCAATTTCTTAAAATTATACCTCGTGAAAGATATTAATCATGATATAGCATGTAAATGGCACATGCAGGAACGTGAACTAAAAAAAAATGTTTGTGAGCGTCACTCGCTTCTTGCTTCCTCTTAAGTTTGGAAAACATTTTCTTCTTCAAAAGGGAGTAGGTTAATCAATGAATATCCAGTTTTGATGATCTCTGTTGTATTAATACAATAATAATTTTCCCGACTTCTCTCGGGTCGTATGTGACAATATGACCTGATTGTTAAGAAATGTGGAAACATATTTATACTAATTAATAATTTTTTGTACGTCAAAATAAATTTGAGTGTAATTTTTGTATCGCCAAATTAACTTTACACGTGCAATTTCAATCGTAATCTTATAATTGATCATCGTTGTATTTGTAAGTGGGAAATGTAGCGTGCTACTGAAGCTTATCTACATGGAGCGAGAGGAGTTAGGAGTTGGGTGGTAGGTCATTGTTAGTAGGTGGACAGCTTAGCTTGGTTTACCAACAACTTGGCCCACGTGGAGGGGTTAGTAGAAGTGGTTAGTTATTGATACTAGGAGGAACTGGATAGAGGAAGGAAGGTTCGCTTTACAGTAGTCACAGCTATATGAACTAGGACATTAATGTGAAAAACTACAAATTTTCTGGTCCCATCGGGAATCGAATTCGTGATGACTTGGTGAGAAGTGACAACACTATCACCTGCGCCACCGGTGGGGCTCGATCATCGTAATCAATCGTAATTTTCACGAAATCACTGTAGTATTTTCACGAAAATACTGTGAATTCCCATTCCTGAGCGTTGGGTAAAAGTTAGAAAAAAACTCAGGACGGGCTCGACAGATCCTCAGGAAGAAGGATAACTTCACCATTAAACCCAACACTTCCTTAAGGATTAGGTCTACGCCGGTCTACCTGTGCCCGTCCCGTGAATCCCCAGACAATAGGACCAGTGGGAAGTTCTTTCAGTAAACAAGTTGGCTTTACCACAAAAAATATTTTCTCCATAAAAATTGTGATGTTTTTATAGAATAATTGAAATCTACGCTTAAAATGATGAAAAATTATACTAAACACGACTTTACTGGCAAATGCTCATTTGAGTATTAGTCCAATAATTAGGTGACGAAAAGAAGCATGTAAACAGTTTTTTCCCCTTTCAATATTATTTTAGTTTTTGCCCATAACTTTCAAACAACTCATTTTTAAAACAAAATATTCTTCAACACAAAAATTTACATTAAATTTCTAACAAATTACATTCTGTACCGTTTTGTCACCAGACGAATGGAAAATGCAAAAGAGCGTGATTAAATTGACAAAAATTCTACAATTGATCTAATTGAATTATAACTTGAACTACAAACTTTTAGAGAAAATGTCTTCATACGAAAATGAAATACATTAAACGTCCTACAAAACGCGTTATCCTGGATATTTTTTTCTGACACTCTGTGTATACTTTTCTGTGCGTGGACGTTTTGTGCACATCTTTGTCGAATAGTCGATACGTATTATTTAATTGCATCAAATAGGGTAGTTTTGATTTTTTTGATATGTTGATATGATCAAGTTCTGATGATGAACCGAAATTTTCGACCTCGGCCGAAGTATCAGAAATAAACAAAAAACAACAACAACAAACAAAAACAAAAATTTCAACAATTCTCAGTTTGCATGGATTTTAACTTTGAAGCAATGGGTTTTAGAAATAAAACGCTATGTCATTTTTTTCAGTTCTGTGAATTTACAATTTACATAACTCGAACCGTATTTGAACCACAGACACCATGCAAGGAAAAAAGTGCACTTTGACTCTACTACATAAATGTGTACTTACGTTCAACGCGCACAAGCGGATAAACAGATCGTCAGAAAAAAATACTCTGAAAAACACATTTTTGTTGGATGTTCAATAAATTTCATTTTCGTATAAGCAAGTTTTCTCTAAAAGTAAATAGTTCTCAAGTTATAAACAAAATACGGGGAAAATAAGTTCTCTGATCCATTGTACAATCGCGCTCTTAAGCCTTATCCGTTCGTCTGACGACAAAATGAAACAGAACATAATTTGTTGGAAATTTAATATTACATTATTTAGGTACAGTGGTGTTTCGTTCTAAAAATGTATTATCAAGTTATAAGCGGAAAACTGAAGAAAAAAGCATTTTAGAAAATCTTAGTCATTTATTTTTTGAGTTTATTGTTGAAACTGAGTTTGCAGCTTCGTTCTTTCCCCTCCTTTATTGTTTTCCTTGTAATCTTTTCAATTAAAAATTATCGAGCTGCTGCTAAAAAGAATAAATTTTACTTGAACATGAATGAATTTTTTTATAAAATTAGAGAAGCATCTGATATATTTTATACAAAATAGCTGACAGCAACAAAATATAACACATACTAGGATATTTTATCTCTAAGAAACATAGTGACTGGATTTGGAACCTTTTATTTTTGACATTCAGACGAATAACCAAACCCACTGTTACAAAGATCTGTCTTATTGTTTCATTCGTATCATAAACTGCATAACAAGCACATTTCATGATTTAGAGGGAAATAAATATTGTGTCAGAAATAAAACCGGAACCAAAAAGTTCTCCGAAGCCGAAGTGTTTGGTTCTAAAACCCGAAGTGCCGAACGTAGGTGCACTATCTAGAACCGACGCATTTACTCTAGTACGATAAACAAAATAATTGTTTTCCTTTCAATCATATGTTTCATTAAAGCATCAAGAAAATTATAATTGGAATTCTACGCACATTATTCTCGAAATCATACGCTCCCAAAACTGATATATTCATCAAAATTTCGCGACCGTTTATTTTTCACGGTTACAATACATTTTATATACTAACAGAAGCTTAAAACTCAATAATATTATCAATACGTTCAATTTTATTGGAATTATGTGTAGAATTCAAAAAATTTAATGTCCTTGGTTCGATTCACGACTCGTTGCCATTTTCACCTGACCGAAAGTTATCACATATCTTCTCCACATGTAGGGTACACGGAAGAAGTATGCTCATTTTGTAAAGTTTGTAGGGCCTTTTCTTGATCTTTACTAGAGGAAATTATAATATTGTCATCCGCATAAATATAAAAATTACAATTTTTGTAACACTCCTTTACATCATTCACCTAAATGATGTAGAGTAGTGGGGCCAGATAGCTGCCTTGAAGAATACCGTTGTCTAAATTAATCCTGTCACTATATGTGTTATCTATTTAACTTTATAGGATCTGTTGCTTAAATAACTTTGAAATAAATTTAATGTATTTCCTCTAATTCCTATTTTTTCTAATGTTTCCCCTAATTAGGAATATTTATTATAACAGTAATAATGATAATAATAATGATAATAATAATAATAATAATAATAATAATAATAATGTTTGTTAAGACAGAATTACTGAAGTGCCACCCTTGCTTCACACGAAACAGTCTCGTTCACGAACACAATACTCGCAATAGTAATAATATTCATCGCCCTAGAGTGTCAACCACTCTTTGCCAAAAAGGACCATATCATTCGGGAATCGTTCTATATAATTCCCTGCCCAAGAATATAAAAGATATTATGAAATTGAATATCTTCAAATCCGCGGTTAAAAACTACCTCCTGCACCAGTGCTTGTAAAATGTAAAAGACTTCATTGATTCTTAAATCCGTCTTGTACTTTATCACGCCATTGCTGTAGCACTTTTTAAATAACTTAAAACAATTCCAAAAACTAATTTCTAGCATGATTGTGTTGTCTTATGACTCATATTAATTTAGTGTACTCAACTTTGGCACGGTTGTGTACATTAATTCTGTAGCCCCATCCTGGCCCGGGTTTTGCTCCGGTTTTCCTTCGGGTAGAGGCGGATTTATCATACAGGTTCNCATGTTTATTGTAATAATAAATCGTGAATTTAGTATTATTTCAATTCTTATGATTTTTAAACACTACATTCAGAATAATATGTAGTTCGATAATAATTTGTACATGTAAAATAAATATTTTTGTGTTAAATTACAAACTTATTGACATTCTACTAGTATTATAACTCGCAGCTTACTTTTTATCTCATCTAGGAATTTTTGCTGAAATTTTTGAATCTGGCTCTGTCTTAGGGTCCTTGATCGGAATTGATGGGATGGTCCCTTGCTTGCTTCTGGAGAGTAAATTAGTTTATTGTCCTCCACGTAGTCATAAGCAGTTGTACTGCTTTTTTGACAATAAATTTATTTATTTATTTATTATAATAGTAATAATAATAGAGAGAGAAAGATGTACTCCTCATAGACATCGCCATCAGCAACAACAATATTCTGGAACTATCATACAAAAATAAAATTACAAATTACGTTGACATTTGCTTCGAAATTAAGGACATGTGAAAATATGACAGAGTGAGAAAAATCCCAATAATCCTTTCAAACATGGGAGTAGTAACCAAGAGCCTGTTCAAATCGTTGCAAGAACTGGAACTCAAGCCACAAAACGACCAACTCATGCAAAAATCAGTTATTCTAAACACATCGTGCATAGTTCGGCGATTCTTATACATGTGATGTTTGATGATAACTCCTTGATGTTTCTCTCCAAAGCAAAAGTATCATAAATGCAGTTAAGACGAGTCTCTGACTTCTCCAACCACAAGAAACCGACAAAGTAGTGAACAATATGGAAATAATAATAGTAGTAATAATAGCAATAATAATAATAATAATAGTTATAGCAATAGGGATAGTGCCTAAGGTCCTGAAAAAAGGTTTGGATAATTTGGACATGGGGTTCTTGGCACCTAGGATACAGAAGTCCGTTTTGTTGAATACAGGTCACATAGAAACGTTTTATCTCAATCATAACAGTAGTACTGTAAGGTACCTGGCAGATTGACTTTACTACATTATAATCAACTATTCTGTTATAATTTGAAAAAGAAAAGCCAGTAATAATAATAATAATAATATTAATAATAATAAAAATAATAAAAGCAACTAACTGAGGAATTTGAAGACCGAGTCGAGAAATTAATGCATACAAATTTAAATGGCAGAAATTCAACTAAAGCAATTAATTCATTTGCCATTCCTATCCTCACGTATTCATTTGGAATAGTTTCATGGACACTAACAGATATAGAAAACCCCCAGCGAAACGTCAGGACCGTCATGACGAAGAATACGTCACACCACAGAAGCTCAAATGTAGAAAAGCCCAGTCTGCCTCGCAAGGAAGGAGCATAATCCATTTGAAGAACCTCCACAGTTCACGAATAAACCAACTCCGAGATTTCTTTCGCCAGAGGAAAGAAGAATCTAACAAGACTATATGTGCAGCGGACATGAAATATACTCCTTTAAATTTAGCAGACCGCTCTACACAACCAAATGAAATTAACGTTGAAATTAATCAGAGAATTACCCAGTGGAAATCTAAACCACTTCATGATAGACATTCTCATGATCTAGATGAGCCTCATGTCGACAAAGCTGCGTCGAACGCCTGGCTTACAAAAGGGGATCTGTACTCAATTCAATTCAAAAGGGTTATATTTTAACAACAACAAAATATACAATATATATGGCGGGGCTTAATACCCGTGCGCCTTACAGAGGCAGATAACAAATATAGGAGATACAAAATTAAACCAGAAACTATACAACACATCATAAGAGGATGCACTCTGTTAGCACAGACACAATCAGGTTGCTAATATTACCCATGAGAAACTCTGCTGGAAGTATGGAGTAATAGATGACACTGTCCCATACTACAAGTACTTCCCAAAATCCATTTCAGAGAACAACAGGTACAAAATTTATTTTGATAGATCAATCCTCACCGACAAGACAATCCATCATAACAGACCAGATATTATTATAATAGACAAACTCAAGAAAATCACACACATCATAGATATTGCAGTAACCAAGACCCACTACCTACAAACTACATACAATGAGAAAATCCAAAAATATGAAGATTTGAAAACAGAAATTCTTCGCTTATGGAATATGGAGTGTGTATATATAGTTCCCATAGTCCTGTCCACCACTGGAGTAATCCCTCACAGTCTGCGTCTGAGCATCAATCGGCTTCATCTCCCAAAAAACATATCTAACTTTACAAAAAGCAGCTATCCTTAACACCTGTAGAAGATTTTTAAATTGTGACATTGTTTGAGGTGAGGATGCTTGGTATACCCCGCACCTTACCTGAATCCAACTACAAATTGTGAAAAAAGTTCATGAAAATAAATAATAATAATAATAATAATGATAATAATAATAATAATAGTAGTAGTAATAACAATAAAATTACTTTATTCCTCATTAACGGGTCCTGTAATTAAGACAAAATATGAACTACAGAACTAAAACATGTTAGAAAAAAAGAAGTGGAGAAAGCGATCTTACTACATAGCAGCTACTTCAACATTGTATTAGCTATATTAAATATTAAGTGAGCGTTCAAAAAGATACTTCTTGAGATTGTTTCTCAGTAATATGACTTGAGTTTCTGATTCAAGGCAGTTATAATTTTGCACTGACATAAACATAAATTATTCATTAGATAGGATAAAGATAAATAGGAACTGTTTATCCCAAAAACACTCTTGAGAGAATAGTTATGAAGAACCATATATGAATAAAAGGTTTCAGTTTGCGATTGAGAATCTTGACAATCTTCATTGCATGAAATTCAGCAATGAAGAGAATTGAATGAACGGTGTTCTTTCGGTGATATATGCGGAATGCAGGTGCCCAAAAATCGAGGAACGAGAATGTGGATATTCGTGGGTTGAAAGAATTGTGTTTTTCATTCGCTCCTGCCTGAAAGTTGCGGAATCCCCTTGAAATCCATTGCTTTAGAATGCCGTGGATCTCAAATCCCACTATCATAATTGTATTGGAGAGACCGGTTTCCTTTCTCCACTAAATACACGCAGATGAAGAAGCGTTGAAATACAGAATAAAAGTGCCACACATTCCGCATATAGGACAGGTGCAGGAAGATCCGCCGATTTCCAACACAGTAATCAATTGCAGATGCGTGGCAAATGGCACCAAGATCCGGCTCTCTTGGAATGTTAAAACTTACTGAACCCAGCAATTGGAGGTCTTCATTTCTCCATATTTTCCTCGCTACTTTTACAAACAGAAATAGGAAAACTCGTGGGTATTATCCAATTGAAGAACAACCGAAGTTTTTCGAAGCGTTGCTTGTAGTACAGCTTGGACAAACTTAATGCTTCACAGCATTTGATGGCAAACACATATGATAAATTGGTGATTCAGTGTTGTTCGATGCCACAAATACCCGCAAAACATTCTTCTCCTTGTATCTACTTACTTCTACAACTTCTTCGAGTCGTACACTAATCATAGCCTGTTTTCTCGCAGATTTATAGTCTTCCATGTAGTCATACATCGCCAAGGGAGAGTGCCATTCTCCTTCTACTTTTCCTTATGCAAACGTCGATACCCTCTAAGACTATCATATTCCCGTGCTCCGAGCGAGACATCCGCACTTGCTCTCATTCACTCAATCCTTCTAGAGTTACGGCTCTCTCGCTTCTCCTCCACATGTCTCTCTAGTCCTCTTCCGTTATCATCGCGAAGTCTTCGCGCCCTTCGCTGGTCATCGATCTGAGCCGGTGGTCTACATTCACTTGTGCTTACCTCTCCTCCGGCCATCGAGGCACACCCGCCGCCCTACTTCCGCACCTTCTGGGCTCCGGGCCGCCGCCACTCACCACTTGTCATCAACTTCTACGTATGGCATTGCGACAATGTGGAACATTCTACTCTTCTCGAGTTACAAGGGTACAGCCAGAGTTTATGCTTAGAGGGTTTTTTCTGTTCAGCTCTGTTTAGAAGATAAAGGCATATTTGAAATTTTAAATGGCATTCTTAAATTGCATACAACAAAAAGGTATTGAAGAAATAGTAGTTCTTAAACTAGAATACATATAGTAACATTTTGTTCGTTTAATTTCAGAACTGATATTAGCAGTATTGATATGACAGCTGACTAATCCGAGTGTTGATAAAACTTCCAGGAGACATAGATGTGTCTCCCTTTCAAAGCACTGTGACCTCTGTTACTCCAACCTGATTGCCCTAAGTCTAGTAGACATGGAGAGTGGCTAAAAAGTTGGACATACCTGCGGGTCCGTCTTGTAAATGGAAAGGGAAAACTAAAAAGCAGATTGGTTTAATGAAAGTATATAAAATTACAACCTCTTATCATTTCAAGATCTCTCTCTCCTGATGATCTCGGAAACTTACGTCGAGATAATACTCATTAATATGTAGTCAAAGTTAAATACTATGAAATACACACACTATGTAATATACGGATGTATGTATGTGTGTGTGTATGTGAATAAAACTGTAGTTGCTCCTTTATACCGATCAGTTTCATGATCAAGGTACATTATTTCATTTACTATTGCGCTCTACAGCTGGGGAAAAGATTTAGATGTGGTAGTTTGTGTGTGACTTTCTGCGAAAGATTCGATTGCGTTATATCCTTAGTTCAATTGACTCCTCTTTCGATTCAATACTACAATTGATAAAAAGATATTACTTTTACTTTGTATACTTTAGTTGTGATGTCTGGGAGAGAATGTGCCTCTGGTCATCTGCACGATACACCTTTATTTACTTACTATCATATGGGTGAAGGTCGGCTTTATTGAGAATCCTAGACACATAGATGGCGAGGTCCTGACCATGCAACCTGATCTTCCGCCTAACCGTGTTTTAGATAAAAGAATTTGTGAGGAGAGATGTTGAGTTGCCAAGGAACTTACAGTAGCGAACCGACATTTGTCTGGAGTAGGTGAGGGAAATTCGGCCTGGAGGATTTGAATCCGCATTCTACCACTCAGGGATAGTGTTGCGAAGGTGCTACCACCAAATTTTTGATGTGTAATAACTCTCCATCTATGTGTTTTGTTTTAATACACATTTGTACATAATATTTGTAGCGTAATTTTCATGTAGAATACTGGCGTTTTTTATATTTCTGTAACATTTGCATTATTCGAATTTTCGATTAACCGTCTGCAGTTACTCCAGATGCAAGAGGTTCTGCAGTGCTTCAAGAAACACTTTTTTGTATCATGCTATTTAAATTATAAAAAATGGTGGTGTGTCATTCTTTAAAATACAATTTTGAATTGATTATGTATTTATGAACCGAAACCAGGAAACGATCGAAAGATGCTTAATAGAAAACCTTTCAATTTCTATTTCATTTCTATTCATACTTTCGAACACCAAAGTGGATCAGACGTCGAGTTAATTGAACCATATCAATGAGCTTGCATCGTCTGTCCAGAGGAAAACTGTAAAGACAATGAAGTCTTTGTCCAAATACTTGATACAGTCCATCTAGTAAAAGCTCGATAAATGATGCAGAATAAAAAACATTAAGGGTTGTTGAGTAACAAATAACATGTATAATTTTTAGTCAAATTATACAGAATAATTTTGGAAAAATTATTCTCAGCCAATAAACAGACTTTTCAGTGAATAGTAGAATTTTGGTAAAAAATGCTTTTGTTCAGAAAAAAGTTTTTTTAATTAATAACTACCTATAGCCACAGGGAGGAAAATAAGCTTATTCGTAAAAATATTTATTCTATTTTTCAAAAGAGTGTTAGGAAACCTGAAAAAAGGCAGAAATCAAAAGTAATTTCCGCACTCGTACTTTGCATGACCGTCGCGCAGGTAGTAAGCGCCCTGGGCGAGATGTAACCAGGAGCTCACCCACACCCAAACACCCTCATCTACATCAACCTCAAATAGATGAACGAGTATCCTCGTACTCTTTTCTTTTGCAGTAAATATTATTATGAGTCAAGTCCCACAGTTCCATTTACACATTTACCCCACGTTTTCCTAGAGTCAGGGTAATTGTAAACATATTTATGTGATATTATTTTCGCGCAGTTTTGTCGTACAATCAAGGTGTACTTCTGAATTCACTTGCATTTAGTCACATTTTAGTACGCTTTAATCATTATAATAAATTTCACTTACCTTTTCGGTAGGTGAAATACTTGATCTCCGAAAACCATAATACGAGTATACTTGATTTACGAAGAAGCAAAAGCGGACTGATAAGATGGGGCAAATAATATGCAAACACAATGCTAAGCTGACACAAAGCAATAATAAAAAAGGAACAAAAATAGAAGGAAACACAAAAAAGTGAAAATGAATAATTGTTGTAACAATTGTCCGACCTACACGAGGTGTTAGAAGATTCCAATAAATATTTCGAAAATATGGAAGACAATCTTCTAGAGGATGTAACATATCCAACCAAAAAAGACGTTGTACTTGTTACATTACTACTCTTGGAATTGAGGGGAAAATGTAGATAGTGTAATGTTTGTGGAATGTGTAGAATCAATGTGGAAATGGGAGGTGAATTGGAAGACTGAAAAGAATTGACAACGAAGAAACTAAATTCGTTCTAGATGATGACAAATTTTCTTAAAAAATATCACTCTAAACAATCTCATCTTCTCGAGTTTGTGAAAAAGAAGGTAGTAAAACTGTTATTACCTTTTTGGCTAAGTAAACATTCGTGGAATGTATTGTTTTATCTCGCCTTGTTTTTATGCGTTTTGGTATGATATTTTTGTACATGAAGTTGAATATGATTACAATAAGTCTTCATACAGGTTGATGCAAAAGATCTATTCTGTAAAATGACAAATGAAATGTGTAATAAAATTAAATGAGTTATTTTTGGATTTTAGGACGTTCTGGTGATTAGTAAACTCTGTCAATATTTTACGGCTTTAAAAATATATACAGTCAATATATACAGCTTAAGAAAATACAAGTGAAATGGGGATACTGTGTAAATGTAAACGTCATACCGTAATAAATGTAAAAATGGTATTTGAAGGGTCAAAATACAATTTAATAACACAATTTCAATGACATATACTCATACAATCACTCACTACAAACTTTATGTTAGGCAGAGTCCGAGTTTTTACAATTACCCCGGAGACTACGGGGTAATCGTAAATAGACGAATAAGAGTGAGAAAATTTATTCTAGGAATTTTCTTTTCAAGAGATTTATGAAGTAGGATAGTGACCTAATACATTAGTGCGCTTGAAAGTATTAAGACATTGAAATTGAGGCGTGAAAGAGAAACATTCCAAACTTGTTTACAATTACCCCGCCTAGACCTGCCCTTGTTAATGTGTCCCTTTGATAGGGAACGTTTTAGAAGTATTTAATCAAAAATAAAATGAAAACCAATACAGTAGTTAAATAAACAGCACTGCACATCTGTAAACAAACTTGTCATCAGTAACTTTAAAAACATATTTTTTGGCAAAAGTAAACATTTAATTCACATTTTTATGAGTACATTTTTCAAGCAGAAACACATTGAAACATAAATGTTTACCTTCTTGCAAAATCTAGCAAAGACGTGTAGTTAACAATCCTCACTATTAGTTTAACCATGATTCTTTGAAATGTGTCAGTGAATTATTCCGTTACCTCCTTTTCTTGGCATGGTATGGTAACGACTTTACGTGCAATAGATCACAGAGCAGACAATTTCCCCCATGTCTGATACGCCGTCATTATGTCGAAACATTTTCCAGGCTCAACAGTTAACGTGGTCACAAATGCTAACTGCGTTATAAGGCCATCCGCGGCTTAAAAGGAATACAATAATTTTTAAACTAATTGACCGTTATAAAATACTAACATTATGTACAGTTGTTGACCTCGTAGGGTATAAGGTTCTGCGATATATCTGGCGTCAGGAATGTTCATAAACGTGGTCTGATCCGTTTCAGTTATCTCCCCTTTTTAATTTCATATACTACGTGAAAAGAAATATTACTGATCAAACACTTTTCAATTCCTTCCTTTTTTAATTTCTCAATCATTCCTCCGAACCAAGGCGCCCCTCTTCCCGCGACGCCCAGCTGACCGCTCCGCTCACCCCGCCCTCGCGATGGCACTGATATTTTGTAATCGAATTGTAATCCATTATATGTAACATTATAAGTTTTATTTTCACCTCGTTGCAAAATACTACCTATAACTTTATACACTGCTTTGACTTATTTACTCCGCTATTTTTACGAGATTTTATTTAACTTACTTCGTTCGTAAGTATGTAGTACGCATACAAGTAATATGTTGTCTTTCCGTTTGAAAATTGGCAATTGAATCTTGGGCCATATCCAAGTTTCCGATCGAGCTTTAATTTTACAGATGCATGTGGTTTGTGTGACAACAGATGATTATTCAACCAGTTTACGGAAATCTACCCCTAAGGGGCTGAAAAGTTGGTGTGAATGTTTTTACGTAGTCATTCCATTTCCAAATTGGTTTTCAATCGAGCTGAAATTTTACAAGTATTTGTGGTTTCAATGACTTTAGATGAGTATTATACCAATTAACAAAGTCTACCCCTAAGGGGGTGAAAAGAGGTTGTTTTTGAGCGTATATACCAGGATAAACTAGAATACCTGGAGAAATTTCAACCAACCTTGGTTCACAGATGACTGAAAATCTGACAACAAGCACTGTGGGGATAAGACAGCCCTGGTACCCCTAGAGATGGGGTGGGAAGGGGATGACGAGTAAAATAATGGTAAATTGTAGGACAGTCGAACGTGTGCTCATTTGACATAAATAAACAAATTCTAACACTAAAAAGTATAAAATAAACGCAAAAAACTTTTTTAAACAAGCTTTTATGTAAAAAGTACTATGCTAAAGCTTTAAAAATTTTCTGATTTTCTTTTTTTCGTCAACTTTTCTGACCAACGTTTTCGATATTCAGTTTTTACTTTTCAGTAAAGTTATTTTTATTTAAAAGTTTGTTTTAAAAAGTTTTTTGTTTATTTTTATTCTCAATTTCATTTAAATTTCTATTTTGCTCATATAATATTGAGATTGATAGACACGCCATCAAATTCCTTTTTTGGAAATTATTTCAATATCAGTAGTTTGGCCATCAATTTCTTTTTCAAAATTTCCCGGATTTTGAGTAAAATTCATCAACTATTAAAGGTCAGGTGACCTTCATACTTACTACGGTCTTGACATTTCATGCTTCATCATATATCACTAGAGCGTAGTGCTTTTTATTCATGTTTTGCTAATATATGTTGAAACAAATTTAAGTCACGTTCACTCACCGCTCAATTGTGTGATTTACATCTGCAACAAAAATTTCAAATGCTCAATTTCCTCAATCTTAGGAGACAATCTAGTTAATAATCCTCAATGGCGTGTGATGGTTCGGCAATTGATTCCCAATTTAAATTTTAAGTGATAAATGAGAAATACAAATACTACATTTTTCAAGCATTTCACTGACAATGTTTCAGCGACTTGTGGTTGTTCCTCGCATAACGCTACACTCCTTGCAGCCCTAGTCCACTTCTCAGGAATTTCTTTGCTATGGTGGTTATGGTACTTTGACGTTTTCCCTCCTTACATCTTATAACGGGTAATACTGAAATATTTCTGAGATATAAGAGGGTGTAGCCTCGAAAACAGATAAAATCGTTATCATAGCGGAGAGTGTTCACACAGATTTTAATTGTGTTTTCGATACGTTTAAATGATGCTTATCACACAGTTGACACATATTTCATAGTCCCAGGAGACTAAAGAGACTGCGTCTATGTGACAATATTACTCGATATAGTGGCAAATATGCATACGGAACACAGTGATCAAACCTGACTGTACCACTTTGCTAAGGAAGATTTTTTTTCGTTTCGTGAATGTGAAGTACTGTTGAATTATTTATTTAAATTTGAAGATACAAAATAAAAATTATTTATGTAACAATTTTTAGGTATTAAGATGTTTATAATGTATTTAGAATTAGAGTAAAATACTCGTATATTGTAGAATATATTGAAATTTATAGCGTAAGCTGTAAACTGAGTAATTCAGAACTGTAATTAAAATGATTCGAAAATTAATTAATATTGGGCTGTGAATGTCCGTAATAAATAATAGCCACAGAAATGAATCTTGTTTCATCATTCACTGTTTATTCATCTTGGCCTCTAGTCACTGGCGAATTTGAGGGAGGGGGGTTTTTCTGACTGAGGTCATCCCCCAAAAACAAAACAAGTAACAAAAATGTAATAATTTTTCATAAAACGTAAAATATGTTAAATGCGAAGGTCTATTATTTGCATTTGAAAATCGAAATATCTTCTTACGGAATCGTACTGTGCCTCGCGCGCTAAATTTGAACTCCGCTACGCCTCCTTCAGCATCGAAAGTGACTCCTCAGATTGCTGCAGTTTCCATCAGCTGAGTTGAATTAAAAGTATAATCATAAAACGAGCCGAGATTTCCAGAATACTGATTTTTTTAAATAATCTGTGCTCAAACGTTGCTATCCGACGGAAGCTCTAAATTGAAGATTCACTACTGACGAGAGAAGAGTGGCCTACAAGCCCAGATGCAAATGGTCCTAAAAATTTGTCTTTTATGGTCTCGGATTAATTTTACTTCCGTGTATAACATCAAGCTGTTTTCCAATTTAAACAATTTTATAATTTCATATGTTTTCCTAGTGGAAACATTGGTTTATATGACAGCCAGGAAGAAGAAATGATTCATGTTTTCAATTTATTTATTAAAGAGAAACTAAGTAATTAATATGAGCGTATTTTCATTTTATTTACTCCTTTTTCAGTAGTAACTATACATTGCAATTAGCAGTTTTTGAATTTCATATACATTTGCATCTATACGAGCTTTGTTTTTATCTTCTGGTATTCACATATCTTATTCTTTCTCATTACCCTTCTCGTCGTTTGGAACCATTTGGTGGAGTCATTCCATAATTTTCTCGTCATTATGTTTGTAAGTTCATTTATCACCCAAGAAAGTTCTTCAAATTTTTAAATTTTATTGACAATAAATTCGGATGTACTTGGTACCAGGTGCAGACACTGATGAATCGAATGCAGGGTAGACCAGGGGATTGCCGCCACCTAGGGGCAAATTTATTTTTCCGCCTTTCGCAAGTTATCTTTGCCTTATAGAACTACTCAAGCTTAACTAATTTCTCAAGAATCTGAATATATTTTATTAGCAGTGTAACTGAAGGGTATAATTAAACCAATTATTTGTAAACCTCTTCATGTGGTGGGGTTACCGCCACTGACTCCTGGGCAAAAAATCACCTTTCAATAAATTACGGAGATAAACAATGATTTACACAAAACACAGAAGTGCGTTACATTCCTTTATATTTAATCGAAATCAGTCCTCATAATTAGATCTTACAACGTTCTTAGACGAAGATCTTTTCCGTTTAGACTCATAATTAATTCGTCTGGGGGAAAAACCTATTCACTGTGTGCGTCACTGGTGGCACAACCTAGCGGTGCTACGGTGAAAGTTGTCGGAAATTTAATTCGAAAAAACATAGAGGAAGTTTGGAAAAATGAGCACATTTAAAAAAAACAACCATTTTTAAATTTGTAATAGTTGTTAAGTGTTTGTTGAAGGTATCTACCCAATTAAACAATAGAAGTGAGTATTCGTAATCACTAAGTTTGATTATCATTTTTATTTTTATTTTGTTATTTGACGGGTTTGTGTAACATGCTGCGTATACTTGATTTCAATATATTGTAAGAAATTTTACAGATATATTCATTAGAGATATATCATTCGTATATCAGGTTGAGATATATTTATAATAAATATGGAGTGTCAAAAATACTATTTATTGATTTATTATTTTCAAGGAAATTAAATTCGTAACAAATAACGATTTGTTTCAGTTTCGTTAAGATGAACATACCTCTGGATGTACTAATAAACTAAATTACTCCGGGAATTGATTATCCTGGAAGCAAACAAGGGACCATCCCATCAATGTTTTATTATTGTAAAGTAATGAGTTTCATGTAAATATATCCTTTACAAACGTGCTTAGAAGTCTTCAGTAGTAATTCATACTCATGTTTACTTATTCGAATTTTACGTCAGTAAATTGTCGGATAATAATTGAAAATATATTTAAATATAATTGGCCAAATTACTCTTTTGATAAGTAATACTCTGCAAAAGGGAATCTTTAAAAAATGGAACTGCTGTTGTTGCCAGTATTTCTGCAATTATCATCGTAACAGCTGTTATGACTCCTTTTTAGCAGAAATCCTTATGAAATAAACCCGTATGTAATAAACTCCCCGAGACAAAATAAAATCACAAGGAAATATACGGATGGAAAGCAGTAATTAGATCTAGAAGGACCCAAATAATGTCCAGATAGGTACGTGGTTCCATACGATTTCGTCTTGATTTGGTCCCAGGTAAAAAAATATATTTTATAGGTCGTGTGCTAAACTCCCGACTATTTTCCGACATAAGTACGTACTGTTGCCGACATGAGCGCGAGAAGAAATTCTACTATCCCCTCCTTTTAGTTATTCACTGATTGCTGAGTGATTCAGCTCCATTACATTCAAAATGTACGCGTTTTCTACACAATATGTTTTTAAACCAAAGCTCATTTGAACCATATGTCCCAGAGTAGCGTCTACCTTCGGCGGACAATATAGCGGAAATAAATAACCGAATGAAAAAGACGGATCGAACAAGAGCAAAGCATTACATCAAAATGAGTGCGAATACATGACGATTCGTGTAGTAATTTTTAATCGTGTAGTAAAAGAGACATATCTCTACATCTTCGAAGCTCAAAAGCTAAAAGGATTTTGGAAAAGCCTTAACTTTTCACTGCCACGAACAAACAACGAGCTAGAGTCACCGTCGCACGAGGCATTGTTCAAGCGCTATCTCGATCTCTCGCTGACGTTAACTTTTCCGCTGGACGGGTTGGCGGCATGCCCCAGTATTCTTTAAACATTGGGGAGATTGCAGCTGTGAAGCAATTTCATTTCGGCAACGAGGCGAACATTCGCGAAAAAGGAGCAACGCGAATGCGGGATGAGCAGAGCGAGGAGCGTAACAGAAGGAAGCAAGTGATGTCTATAATGAAAGCAATCTCAACACGTTAGTCGAGGGCCAATGGGTAGATTGGGGGTTCATCATCGAGGTACATGTTGAAACCTCTTTAGCATGAGACTCGCGTGTTCAGGCTTCATTCCTTCTATTAGCAGTAATGAAATGCAATTTATGAAAGTAGGAAACCGGAAATTCCGTACATACCTGTATGGTTATAATATATGCCCAGGCCTATTGAGAAAGTTATAGGAAAAAACGGAGTTCGGCTATTACCTATAATCAGTCTCTGTACGTATTACAAATAAATTTTTAAAACAGGTGCAATAAACTTTCACAATTGTAGAAGGAAGTGAGTCACAAGTGTGACCTGAAATGTTTCAATTCATTGTACGCTATAATTAGTTTTGAACCATCTTTAATTTAATAAATTGTTTTGGCAATTTTTTCGAGGACTGAAGTAATGAATAACAATGATAAAAATATTAGTTGAAAAGGAAGTGCTATGCAGCAGGAACAAAAATTCGAATAGGTAATCGAAATTTCAGAAATAAAGTTTATTGAATTTTAGGAGGTACGATAAAACAATTATGAGTAATTATTGAATAATTCAAGATGTTGACATACTTGTTGGTGGCGCATCAATTTATCAACTTTATTTTTTTTAAGTCGCCTCAGAGCAATGAAAACAAACGTTTGTTCATTTAAGGAGATCTAATATTGATGAAATGCTTCGTTCTCCAAATTTTCTATGGGAGTTTTTCGTTATCTTATTTCAATACATTTGGTTGATATTGAACAAAAAAATTGAAATAGGCCAAAATTTGTTATTTCTTCCCATAAAAAAGCCAATAACTTCTTCTTCGTGAGGCTCTACAACTCTATAGGGAGAGTTTTGACCTTCTCAACAATCCGCATCCACTCTTTCCTGTCTTTAACTTTTCCTCTCCAATTCGTCTTTATTAGCCGCAAGTCACTATAGATGTTTTCTTCCCATTTCCTTTTCGGTCTTCCTTTTGGTCTAACCCCTGACGGTTTCCACTTCCATATTTTTTTAACTGTTCTTTGTTCATTCATTCTATGGAGATGTCCATACCAGCTTAGTCTTAAGGATGTAATAAAATTTATTATATTTTTATTACAAATTAATTTATTTAGCTCTATATTGGTTTTAATTCTCCAAAATTCCGAGGTTCCTTTGATATGTCCAAACATTTTCCTACGTATTCTCTCAAAAGCTAAAAGCTTTTCTCTATTTGCTTTCGTCAACACCCATGCTTCACTACCGTAAGTCACTACAGACATTATGATTGACCAGTACAACTTTAATTTTATGCTTTTTGTTATTATTTTACACCTAAAGAGTGTAGCATTTGCAAAGTATGCCTTATTGCCTAATGTTATTCTCTCTTTTATCTCTTCATCAATCTGGTTCATTCCATTGACTATAGATCCTAAAAATTTGAATGACTCCAATGAGGTGTTGCATACCTTAATTTTTTCGGAACTACCACTTTTACGGGAGCAATGCATGTATTTTGTTTTCTTTTCATTTATAATTAGACCCAAAGGTTCTGATAACGTCTTAATCTTCTGATAAGTTTCAACCATGGATTGCTTCGTTCTTGCTGTTATCATCACATCATCTGTGTATGCCAGTACTTGTTTTAATCTTGTTGAGATGTTTCCTATGGTATCAAGTTGTTTCAATATGGTGTCAATAACTATATTAAAAACGGTTGCAGATAACGGGTCTCCTTGTTTAACACCCACTAATACATCAAATTTTTCACTGAGCTTGTTGTTTAATTTGACTCTTGCTTTATTATTAATGAGTGTCAGCATTATCAATCTTATGAGCTTAGAAGGAACATTATATTGCTTTAAACAATCCGGTATTTTTTCCCTTTTGATTGTATCAAATGCTCAAGTGTAATCAACAAAGATATTATGAAGATCAATGTTATATTCTTAACATTTTTCAAAGATTTGCCTAACCATGAAGATGTTGTCTGTTGTTGATCTGTTAGCTCTGAATCCTGCTTGGGATTCATCTAGTTGATCTTCAACAATACCGGTAAGTCTTTTATTTAACAGGATTGCAAAAATCTTATAAGCTACATTTAATAGGGAAATTGGTCTATAATTACCACATTCATGCCTATCTCCTTTTTTGAACACTGGGCAGATTATTCTTTCCCTCCAGTTGGACGGTATCTCTTCTTGTTCCCATGTTTTTAAGATTAACGAATGTAACCTTTGGTATAATGTTCTACAACCGCCTTTAATAAGTTATGGAGAAACATTATCAGGACCAGGAGCTTTACCTGCTTTTAAATTCCTAATTACATAACATACTTCATTGTATGAAGGGGGATCTAGTTCGTGTTCATTATTAGAACTGGTTTCTGCATATTGAGGGAAAACAGCTAGTGTACTTGCAGCAGTGTTGAGATCTATTTTGAAATAGTTCATCCATCTATTTAAAATTTCAGGTTCTTCTAATAACAGGTTTCCTTCTTCATCTTTACATAATAGAGGGACATTTATATGCTTTTGCTGAAGTCCTCTAACTTCCTTATAAAATTTTCTCGTTTCTCTTGCTTTGTGACTTTCTATTATGCAATTAAGTTTGTTATTCATCCACCTTTTCTTTTTCAATTTACAGATCTTATTAGCCTGCAATCATAATTATCATAACTAGCTCTTGTTTTAGATTGTAAATATCTTCTTGTAGCTTCATTTTTTTCTTGAATTGTTTGGTTAGTCATTGTCCCACCATTCACTCCTTATAGGCTTTTACTTTCCTATTATGCTGTCCGCTACCTCTGTCATTGCATTTTGTACATTCTTCCATTCTTCATTTACATCATCACTCTTTGGGAGATCTTTAAGCCTCCTGAATAGCTCTAAACGATATTCCTTCATTTTGCTAATATTACACATATTTACTCTATTCCAGCCGACAGTCCGTGATATTTTCTTGTTATATATCTTTGGTAATTTTAGATGCAATACTGTTCTAACCATAAAATGATCACTGTCTATGTTCGGTCCTCTCAATGTTCTTACATCATTTATAAGGTCCTTTGTGGTGCGGTTAATAATCACATGATCAATTTGATTTACTAACATTTGTCCTGGTGCATTCCAGGTTCCTAATTGTATTTTCTTATGTTAGAATTGCGTACTCATAACAATTAGATCATTTATTACTGCAAATCCACATAATATCTCTCCATTACCATTGGTCTCCTCGTGTAAAGTATGCATACCTGTTACTGTGCTGTAGCATTCTTCTTTCCCAAGTTGAGCATTGTAATCTCCCAATATCACAATGGGGGAGCTGTCAAATACATACTGTAGTTCTTCATAAAATTTCTCCTTCTCTTCCATCTCCTTGTCTTCAGTAGGAGCATATACATTAATCAATGAGATATTATTGTATTTTCCCTTTATGAGCAACTTACTAATTCTCTCGCTATGAGCCACAAAGCTGATTACATGCTTTTGTATCTGGTTCTTTACAAAGAAACCGGTCCCTGCCTGACCTGATATATTTTTTGCACCACTATAATATAGAGTAAATAGCCAATAACTTAATGTGTTAAAAAACCCTGTTTGTGTTTTAAATGAAACGTTTTACTGAAGCAAATACACTTCACAGTTTAGCATCACTCCCAAAGCATCCGGAGGTAGACTTGTTGCAAGCTTAGTTGGGGCAGCGCTCTGCTATTCTTTTCGAACGCTTACTGCGTATTATCCTCCGCAAATATATCGTTTCCGTCACAACATAAACAGAAAGATCTTGCAATCAGCTCACACTCCGGAGACGTCTTTATGAACCTTCTTATCTGGCCGACCTAGTGTCAATACTTCTGCAAATATCGCCTCGCGCATTTTATGCACATTCACCAAGGAACGCTACCTCTATTCTACATCCAGAGGTTGCTGGCAGTAAGGCATCAAGACGCTTGTAAGAGATAGTCGCAGTGGCAATTGAAAAGATGCCGAGAACGCTGTCGAGTTTCACGACTCAAAGGCTCAGTCGACGAACTAAAGTGTGAAAAGGGAGATGTTTTTAGTTAAGTCCGACTATGAGATTATGTTCACCGAGAGACGGTAGTGGCAGCCTTATCGGCTCCACTAACTGAAGACAACTCTAAAATAGCGTGGAGGTATTAATAATCTCGCACTGTTTTGTTTTTGCAATTTTACCGGCAGCACATGGATGACTTCTGGATTTAATGACCTATTTAGGCGTTGCCTGAGTCATAGTTAACACCTACGTATGAGAATGTGAAAACACAATACCCCTCACAGTTTTTTCAATAAAAATTGGTTCCAAAATCGTAATGAAGTTCTGAAGTGCAGGATATTTTTTTATCATTTTCTCCATTCTATACATAGTGTCTGCGTAAATAATCAAGCGGTTTAATTTCATATTTTAATTAACAGGCCAGTACCTATTTGTGTTACATATGTCATAATTTACAAAGGAGCTTCTTAATGACGTTAATAACACATTTAGTCATTACAGTGGGTTTCTCAAACTATCACTTATTATAGCACTTCGAGATTCTTAACTTGTTTGATGTGGTATTTATAAAATGAACCATAAACGTTTATGGCATTTCCAAGGTATAACTTAATCATGTTCACACAGTAATTATCCACGTATAGAGTCCTGCAATATCTGTAAGTTAATTGTTACTCTACGATCATTTTGCAGTATTTCAAAATTAATTGCGAATACCATCAGTCCTTTTTCCTTTATATGAGCTCCGTCTATTATTACTGCTTTTATCTCATATAAAAGATGTGTATGATGTGCGTGTTCTGGTGCTGGGACAAATCTAAAGATTGCATGAGATCGACTTCCAGGACAATCGATCTAATTGAAACATTCATTTCGTGTATCCCTTCTTCACTCGCAAAAAACCTGCTTCTAGCAACAGGGTGGCATTCTTCCCTGTCAGCTCTCAAACTCGTCCGGTGTATTTACGACGCAAGCATCTGACTGGTCGCATGTTCGAAGACAGTGTGTGAAAACTGGATCCATGACAGCAGGTAATTAGAGGCAGTGAAACGAGGTCAATAAATTGATCGATTCGAATCAATTTTCTAGGAAAATTTAGATAACCTATTTAAATCAATATTCCGTAAAATGTATTAGAATACAGGTTTTGTATGACGAGTACACTTTTGAGTTCCGAGCTAACATTTGGGGTGACGACTGAGAAGTCAAAATTACATTTCTAAAATATTAAATAAAACCTTATTTTGATTTTTTTACAAGTATTAGATGAATATTTTAACTAAATATAGGAATGGAAATCTCCGTATAATTCATTCCATAAGCAATCAATGTTTCCATGGATGTCTGTTTGTACTACTAATTAATATTACTATTCACCAGAATTTATAATTGTCCGTACAGTTCCCATGGGAACCAAAATCAATAGAAAATTATACTAAACCCATCTTAATCGCACATATTTTCCATTTCAATCACAGAAATCACCAGTCCACGACATAAAGATACAACCATTGACTTTAAACGTCTCACGTACTAGCTGTCTAAGCTATCGCGGCGTTATGCATTATGGGAAATACAGTTGAATTCCTTTAATTAAAAAACATATTAGCAACGTTTCTTTGTGGTTTTTAATATTCAATAATTTACTTACTTTTTTCTAATTCATATATATTTTTTAAACTGTTTTCAGTATAAGAGATGATGAATATTGGATGCTATGTCATCTACTTTCAAAACAAATTCTTCGTGAAAAAACTGCATTAGACAAAACTAACTCATATATAAAGTAAAAGATATTTTTTTAACAAAATCGACACCTAAATCATATTCATGAGAAATTGTAAAGGTGATTCAAGAACAAATATATGAGTCTAGAGGAATTTTGAAAATCCGTTGTTGCTTTTTGTTGTCTGAAAGAAAATATTTTTTAATGAAGTCTAAAAGAAGTATCTCTACTATTAGTAAACTACTTTGCATTTAAAATTTACGTTTACTTGAAAGCTGGAGGAAAAAATTTAACAAGCTTTGAAATAATTTTTTTTATAACATGAGTTATTTCGATGTATTAACCCACTTTTTCGATTCCTTGATATATCTATAGTGTCCAAACCACTCTTAATTTAAGCTGAATGGCTAATCTATTGGAATGATTAATCATAGGTGACATAATTCACATAATCAAACACTTCAAATTTCATACAGATTAATCATTTTCCAAGAATGCTCTGGCTATATTTTACAAGAGCATTGTTCTTGAAACACATCCACATTGCGAAATTTTGAATTCATAAATATTTGAACGTAGTATATTGATCAAAATTTGCATCATTAAGTTCGGTTCCTGTTTTGGAGAGTGGTAATTTGCTATTGCAGTTCCGCCCCCTTCCTGAAGAGTAAATCAGTTTCATATCTTCAATAGCTTTTTGTACAAATTAATATTCCCTTCATTATTTTCTTCCAAAATTATACTCATCATTTATTTTCAATGAGCTCTTCGGAGTAATTAGTTTAGATATCATGTTATTTTCTAATTCATAAGCTGAAGAATAATATTCCAACCGAATAACACACTCTTGAGAAACTTTCGATAGTACATTCCAGTTTTCACGTGAAATTGCATGAAATTAAATTATGACAATTGTCACTACTGCTCTGGACATAATACACCACACTGAAAATCTCCACTCACAGACAGAAGAGTGTACTGACGTCACATAAAGTGATAGTTTTCAATACTAACTAAAGCTAAAATGAAAGATATAATACTGGCAAAATTGATGGGAAAACGAAAGGTCCACTCCTAATACGAAATTTCACTGAAGTTATATGCAAGAAATTTACAATAATTAACGAATTTTTACAATAATACAATATAATTTACAATAATATTACGAAGTGTGACGCTAACGGTTGTACTTTACTCGTCAATCTGTCAGTGTGACACAAAAATGGCGTCATGCGGATGCTCCCCTCTATAGAGTCTTACTAAAATTCATAAAATAAATCATTTCGCTACCACAAAACTACTGTAACGCTACGAAGTAGTTGAGATACACCATTTGAGGGGCTTTGGAAAGCAGCTTCAAATTCAGTGGTGATCCCTAAAGTGCAGTGTCTCCCGTCGTTGCTGGCGAACGACACAAGCAACTTGCACTTCTGGGTTGACCCTCAGTTCACCGTCTTCGCTTGATGTTCTGTGTGTTCAACGTATCATTTTGTATAGTACTAAAATAATTCATATTAATTTAAAGATATAGTAATAAATACGAGTCGAAAAAAATTCGTGACAGTTTTAGCACGGGATATCTAGCCTCGTAACAAATTTCAAAGCTGTAACTCATAAGGATGAGGGCGATACATGTATCAAAGAGTTTCATGCAAACAGCCATTACCGTCAAGTACAGTTCAATTTTTCTGTGAGGGAAATGACGTCAAAGTGCGCGGTAGAGTAGAGGCGTGGTGCGCGAATTCACTCTTTTCACGTCCCTGCGCAGAAGTGCTTACTTTCGTTCATGCGCAGAAGTGCTTACGTCATTTCACCACAGAAAAATTGTGTCGAAGGATAGTGTTTAATAATAGCTGAATAAATATTGTGTAATATAACAACTTCTACAAGTACTATACAAACTTTTTGACGATTATGAACGTCTCCTGATTTATTGTATATTGAATTTTTTTTGAAGACGTTTTGCGATTAAAGCCTTATAAGGAGGAAAATAAGTGTTATATAAATGTAATTTCAATGAAGACACTGAATCAGGAATACGGCCAACTACAAGTTACAATAACTTAACATATAACACCAAATACGAACTTGTTAACTGCCTCGCTCGATTTAAACTTACTGTAAATATTATACTGAATGTCTGACTAATACGTTTATCTTCACAAATGTAACATCCATGTTGCTTCGTAAAAAGTTATACACCCGCAAAGAATGTTTCTAAATGACAATTATCGTTCCCTGCTCTGGAAATCAATAAATAATACTGAATATCGATACTAACATTATAAATGAGGAGTGATGTATAATATATAAAGTATTTCAATAGTAAAAAAATTAGTCAACGAGGTTTTCATATTATTGATCTCTGATTATTTTTTAGGTTGCACGATTACTACCAAATTGTTATATCGTGGATAAAAATGTCACTAGAAGATGTAATTTATTTGTTCCTTAAGTAGTTTTATATTATTTATAACTCGAGAATTAAACTTTTGTGTTATTAGTTCATATTTGAGACAAACGTTTTCTATATTTATTTAATTCCTTTTCACATATATGAAAAACTTAAGAGAATCGCAAATTATGTGAAATTACTTTCGACAATACACATCACTTGTAGGCAATGAGATTTGATTTCTTTACTTCACTGTATAAATATAAGAAATTATAGGAATATTTATAAGTAATTTGTGATTCGAATTATACCAATTCCATACGATATCTTGCAATTATATTCAAATTCTGTTGAAACTATATTTTATCACAGTATTACGCAAACATTTTTTACAGAAACTCTAATATCTTTTACATTGCCTATGAAGACCTTGCGAGACAACGAATCTCGAGATGTCATTTAAATATAGAGAATGGTAAAGTTTATTGAAGTCAAGAATATACAGAATATTTTTGTTATAGAATCCAAAATGTGTATAATAAAAAAATACAAAATATTTATTTAATAGCGGTGTAATGAAACATTTTATCTCGTTAAGATTTACCCGCCGTACGATGTCTTCCAAATATGGGAGCCGTTTCAAATAGACCTACGATTGGTCGAACGAAACTTCCCCACTCGAAGGGGAAGCAGGAGGAGAGAGGCGTTGCAGACTTAACAAATCCAAAACTGCTCAGAGCGCGGGACATAGAAAAATAAATGAGCCCTTTTTTGTTATCAGTAGTGTACAAATAAATTTTGGACTTTAAAAAATTGTCGTAAAACTTAGGATTTATCGTTCAAAACTGTATCGGTTGCTGTAATCATTCTTTGATGTTTTTGTTACAACGTTAAAATGTATCGGTAGATCAACTCTCATCGATAGGTATCCACCGTATCATGAAAAATACCAATCCAGTTGGATAATACTACTCTATTGTGTGTAAGTGCTTGACACTTAAAATTTGGAACATCCCTTCACGCCAAGTAGGCAAAACTTTGTTCTGACCTACAGATGTAGTTATAATGCATACATACATATACATAAGTACATACATACATATATGAATTCGCATACAAATATTTGGAATAAGTAGTGAAGTTCTTTTGCGTTTTAATCATGAAGAAATAAAAACTAATTACAACATGCCAACGTTTCGGCCTTCTTCATTTTGGGCTCCAACTAGGTGACTGCTTGTCACACTGCCTCATTCGTAAATTAAGAGTTCTATGTCGTAAAATATCTGTATGTTGAAATCCCCACAATTTTGATGTATCTCTGATGAAGGCCAAAATAAAGAAGGCCGAAACGTTGCCATGTTGTAAATAGGAGTATTTATTTCTTCAAGACCAAAATGCAAAAACACTTTACTAATTATTGTTATTGAAAATGGTCGAAAATCAGATTAATATAAATATTTGGTAAACACAAAACGGACATTTTTTTAATTTCGAGGGGAGGGGGTGATTGATCCCCTATATCCCCCTACTAGATACGCGTATGCTTTTGAAGTCTCCATTCACTGGAAGGGAGGTGTGCGATGGAGAAAGTAAGTGCAAACGAATCGCTCCACGTCGGCGTATGTGATGTGAGAAGCCGGGAAGTGGGGCGTTGTGAGAATCGGACAGAAGCCTGGAGTGCGTGCTTTCCTTCGGGACGTGAAGTGTGGAGGCCGTAGCCAATAAATCACGCGAATGGGCGTCGCACGCGCGTGCCGGGAAAGCACTTCTCCCCGTGTGTTCCCCTTCAGCGATTCGTGTTCACTTTTAACCCAGATTCCATCGTCCGAATACCAGGGAGTGCTACCATCTCGCCAACCAGTTTTTTTAGTGTCTTCGAAAGACGATCAGCCATATCTCGATTTATACTTGAGGAAATAGTTTAAGAGAAAGTAGTTAGAAATGATACGTATATATTACGGAAGTTATTGTAAGTCCCGGTTATCTGACATTTAATACCAGAGATAAAATTAAATTTTACCATTTTTGGAATGGTTCACATGACTTTTCATTATGATATGTGCTGTCATGTTTGTGATATGAAAATCTATAGTTTTTCTCTACATCTCAAAGAACCTACATCATGAATGCGAATTCGAAGTGAAGATGCGTTGAACAAAAGCATTTTCCAATTCATTACGCCAACACAATAAATTTACAATATGATATTTTTTAACTTTATGATTAGGTAATTGTTGCCATGAATTTTCATTGTTATGTCTCCTGCCATTTGTGATATAAATGTTTTTTGCAAATGCTTAGTTCTTTTCTGTTCCTCAGTCACCGGGACATGATTGCAATAATTTAAATTGTTTATAAATTATTACAAAAATATTCTGAATTGATAAGGGATAAAACAATTACTGAATGTACATACAATGATGACTGACGATGGCTGCTATGCAACCGAAGAATCTTTCTAGCAATAAAACTTTGAGCAACAAACCAATGACATTTTATTTATCGTTCTTTGATAAGGTTGCCAATACCCCTCAACTACCAAGTATACAATGATGATTTTGTGTTATAAAGTTGTTTAAATAAATAGAATTGTATGTGAAATGATATACATTTACTATTCGATGTGATGATATGCCATGAACAAAAATATTTTCCAATTCATTATGCAAACACAATAAAAATGCAATATCCTATTTTTTAAGTTTGTTATTGGGTTATTGTTGACATGAATTTTCATAATGATCACGGTTTCCATACTTATATCGTAAATGTTTAAAAGAGTAGTTTTTCTCTACATCTGAGCTATTGTGGTGTGCAATAGTATAAATTGATTATAAATTATTATACAAAATGCATAATTGATGAAGGAGAGGAAATAAATAATTATATTGTGTGCGTTAATTTAGAACATTGTTAATATGCATATTATCTGCGTTTCAGGAAATCCTTTTTGAATGGGATTGCTTATATTATATAAAATGTATGACGCATGTTCCGAGTTGTAAACAATAAATATTATATTAATCAATAATATTAGTTTTGAATTTGGTTTAATTAAATTATATTGTTACCTTAACATAAATTGTACTACTGAAAATGTTTTGTGAGATTTTGATGCGAACATAAAATCAAATGAAAAACCGTTATTAAACATTTATAACATTTTATATTTCAACTTTTTTATTTAGTTTATTTTTATTTTATTTTGTATTAGTGTGCTTGTCTTTTGATATTGAAGACATGTTTTTCAGACGAGGGTAAGTTTTTGTTATTTTAACTGAAATATAAATAAAAAATTGTTTAAATAGTTCTTATTGATAAAAGTTACGTTTTATTTTTGTGTCATTAATTATTAATTAATGCTAATATAATTATGAGCTACATAAGTTACTTTTTATAAATATCCTTTTCCATGTTTGTAGCAGCTTAATAAGTAAACTGACACAAAACTAATTGTTAAAAAGCTGTACATTTAATTTCTGAGTAATTATGTAGTACTAAATAGTGACCTTAATTTTAATTAATTGTTTTATAATGGTGTTCCAGCTTAATAGACCTGCTTTCGTGAATGGTGTATCGTCGCACTTTAGAGGTATATGTTCACCTGAATGTTTCATAGATGTATGTTGTATTTGTCATAAATATTGTAAAAATTAAGATAAATATTTTTCAAATACGTTTGACCTTTTCTTAACTTTACCTTCATCTTAGGGAAGGAGTACACCTGTCTGTTCTTTCTCAATGTAGAGGAGAAAAGTTATTTTTAATATCTTCGATTTTGAGTGTTGAGTACGCACAAAAGATGTGAAATTGGCTACATCTGGCTTATTTTTGAACATGGATCTGAATCTAAGAGGGTATAATATCATTTGCATTAATTTTTTTAATAAATCAGAAACTTAAAAAGGTTTTATAAAGTGTGTGACCATATTAAGTTTGTTTTCGTTTTGTTTTTCCTGCAAGTACTTGAATAATAATGATGTCAAGCCATTTGGTACAGCTTAAAGGATCAATCTGAATTATGCAGACTATTACTATTACTACTAACTATTACTAAATAATTGAATTGAATTTCAGTGAAGTAACTGACGTGGATACGATTCGTTCTGAAGTATAAATGATAGAAAGAAACATAAACGTTTCATCCTGTTAAGGGGATAACTTAATAAGACATGTTGAATAACCCCGATACAAAAGAAAAAAATATTGTAGTTAGAAATGCGGTTGGTAGGTCAGACAGAAATGTGGTGAAACCGCTGTAGTTCATCACCCAATGGAGGTTCTGGTTTGCCATGAGCGATGACCGCCTGTCAAACCATAAAAATAATTGGTAATTGATGCTTCACTATCTTCAGCACCTACCATGTTTCGGGTTGATGGACTAAACTCAACAGACTGCGTTCTGGCGATGTAATAAGTTATAACACATAATACAGCATAAACATTTTCAACTGCTATGGAAGTGGCGATAGGACATTTGAGTTTTAAACTAACATATGTTTTCTTACAAACAATAAACGGTTAATCTTTGCAAGGAAAATATCCCAACAAATCTAGTCTGTGAACTTCGTGATATTATAAAATTATCAACTGTTGCATTGGTTAGATTAACAAAATATTCTTGGATAGATTAAGTGTATTCCTGATTACGGAATCGTTTACAACAAAAAATTCTTATGTTATGTTGCCGGTAATGCGAGAAATTCAGGCTTTGTGAACGATGCCTGAATCAATTAGGTACGGAAGAAAGTATTCATTGCATATTATCATTTAGTCTAGGGAATTTGCAAATTACCGAGACATTATAGACATGACCAAACTGACGACAGCAAAAGATGTTAGTTGAATATATATATATATATATATATAT
>NNCF01126986.1:281414-352592 GCA_002313205.1 Laupala kohalensis
CCCCTCCGCGCGCAGGCTGCCTCGACCAGCAGGGGGGGGGGACGTCGCTCCTCTCTGATAGGGCAGGCCGTTTCACCTGATCGGGCGCACGTGCGCGTTCACGAAAATTTTCGGAGCACTAGGTTTCGTTCACTTGTGTTTTACACTTGGGGAGGTAATTATTACTCTCAAAATTAATAGGAAAACTTTTGTGATGAGAGCTGGGAGAGGTGTCATTTTACTTAATATTTCATAAACTTTACTATAATTCACTTAAGTTAAGAAAAAAATTCAAGCCTAAAATTTTAATTTTTAATTTCTCAATAGGCACATTTTCTAAGAATTGTCAAATTAATATTATATGAACAGTTGAAGAACTTTTAAATCATCTGGGAAAATTTAAATGTGGGTGAACATGGGTTCTGGGTAAAAACCATAAACGATAGTACATTTTTCTTGTGTTCTCCATGGGGCACTATAAGTTTTCCTGTACTTCTTTCCCATCACTGTAATTATATTGAATATTGCATAAAAAATTTGTTTAATGGTACCTGTTTCAGCGGTACGTTTATTTGCCATACCTGAACGAACAAACGCACTTCATATTTACGTAGAAAAATGGTCGCTAAAGAGTTAAGTATATCATCTCTTATAATTGCAGCTTTTTGTTGTAAGAATCAGCAGTTGGCTAAGTCCGGGATAGGGGCGATGGATTTGCGAAAAAAACCTAAAACTTACTATATGTTATAAGTTATGTATTGTTAACAATACCTAGGCAATGCTGGGAATAAATATTTATTTCCTATATTGTTTGATGATTTCAGGTAATTCCTAGGCACATATTCAATGGCTTACTTTCTCCTTTGTCGGTAACATATACACTTATAAACTGTGAACTTAGAAATAGTCAAAATTGGTTTTTCAATAATCGTTCATTCATTTAGTCTTTAGAATTAACAGAAATCTATCGAAAAATTGTTTTACGAGTACGTAAACTATAACTAGAGTTGCAAAACCATTGCACTTACTTTGTCATATACGTTTCTCCGTCTGCAGCATAAAGTGAGAAAAAAACTTTTAGTGAAAGGATCATTTCTGTCATGGTCCTTTATATTTTGGTCGTCTTCCATTGCTCTATTCATGCTCAAAATCGCTACATGAACTTATTACTGTCTTTTATTTGAAATTTGAAAGTAAAATAAATATTCAGAATATTTTTTCAAAACATATAGCAATATACTAGTCTTTTAAATACCGTAAAAATGTGATGTAATTTCGTTGTAGACAGAAATTGATATATTTTCGCATCTGCAATGCGTTTGATGTCCTCCTATGTATTTTATAGTTATCATATCTTTCATTTCGTTTTACGAAAAGTGTATTGTACATCTGCTCGGTCCATTCACACTGCTAAATATTATTCAAGCTTCTCGAAACATTAAACTAATGTGCAAATGTTGCAGACAGAAATTATTTTGCTGCGTCTATATCAAACTTTCAAGCGAAATACAGATTGGATGTAATGCATATTAATTGTACTTCATGCACAGAAAATTGAAGCAAAATCGTTGAAGCCGATTTTGATAAACATTCAAAAGAGTACTTTGACCTTCAAGTAAAGTACCCTTTGTTTGACAGTAAAAAAATAGAGCACGTGCATCGACAACAAGAAAATTCTACCGTAAATGCGAAATAAATCGATTCATCCATTTACTCAGAATCGGTGCGCACAGACGGATGGACGTTATGCCAAAAACAATTTTTTCAGAATCAGGGATCGCCGAAACGGATATTTCCGTCGAAATCTCGCTTTTGAATTTTTTTCACGATTACAATACTTTCTATATACGACGTATAATGAGAAAGTAATATAACATTAAACAACGAAGTGAAAACTGTGCAGAACTCATCAGCTAAGCAGATGGGTAACTTCTCGAAGTGTTTAAGTAAGGGAAAAAGTAAGTCTAACAAGTTAACTACTTTTTCACACAGATTTTAGTGTTCATTAAGACTTGAAAATTAAATTTTAGTTGTTAAAAAGTTCTTCACAATAACCAAATACCATCTAGCTAATGAAAAGCGTCACTATTATTCGTATTATGGATGCGAATGAATTACATTGGAGAATTCATTCAGAATTGGCCGGGCTGTGATTCTTCAGAGAAACGAAATCAGGAAGAGTATGAGTGATTACCAGTGGGAAGATGTTCCACTTTGTATATGACGCTTCGGGGAGTGCGAGAAAGAAAGCATTGACGTTTAGGAAACAACTTTCACGCTTGGAAAGGAAAACAAAACATTCGCATTGCAAGTGAAATGCCTCTTATGAAATAACTATACTTAATGTGAGACTCACACTAGTTAGTAATGGTTTGCATTGTTCTTTTCCTAAAACACTGACCTTGTTAGTTGCGAAGACGATGGAACCTGACGGGAGAAAATAGGATGAAGGTCAATTACAGGTATCGACAGAGGTGTAAGACCAATTGAAACGACCTGGATTTTCAGCATTGAACAGTCAATAATTGAACTCACGGAATTTGAGACAAGCTTAAAAAGGGGTTAACAATCTGTAAACGAGGGTCAAAAGATGACAATATAACAATAGAAAGCAAACAATTATATACTTAATTTAATGATCAATAGTTGATTATCCTCCATGTGGTCATGCGCAGTTTGAAACTGCTTTTTCCACAATAAAGTTAATTTAATTATTATTTACTTTCTTTACTACATGATAATTTTAATAGTATTGCAGATAACGTTGATTTCTCAAAATCTTATTTCGAATGCTTAAGACTAGAATAAATTGATGAGATGGTCCCAATTGCTTGTTATCGGATCGTAAATTAGTTTACTGTCCTTCACGTGATCATACTGCTTTTTAACAAAAAAATGTTTGCTTAAATACGGCATAGCATTATTCAGGGAAAATTTCTAGTAACATTTTCATTGAAATTTCGTGGAGGAAACTTTTGTAGAATGGTTTTTCATTCAGAACTTCTTTGTTCAATGTGGTCTGCGTCTTCACACCTCTTTACATCTCAGGGTAAATCAAACGATTTCTCCTTCGCTTGCTCGAAAGAAATTCACCCCAAGGTTTGGCGACTTCACATGATCGTAAGGGGATTTTGAGTGTGAAAAAACCTCATGGAACACTTATGGTGTCTCTTCAAAGCAACCGAGAAGATTATAGGGAAATTTAATCCACTTCTCGATTCTAGGAATACTTAATTTGAGTAATTGTATAGGATGGCCTCTGTTGATTAAACGAAAACGATCAATTTTTTAATGTTATTATGTCAAGAATATCCAGTTGTTAATTATGAATTAAAAGCAAAATTGTCATCCAACTATATAAATACTAACCTCGATCTTCTAATTCGTTACGTAGAACAAGGTTAGTAGGTTAGCTAGTGCTGTTAACTCAAAATATTTTCATTACAGGACAAAATATTTTGCAGTACAGGATATATTATTCAAACATTGATAAATACAATCAACATTTCTCAATATAAATTCTCAATATATACTGCGATGCATCTTCGTGCATAATTACTTAATTTCTTTGATAAGTAATACATTTCACTTACAAGTCTGTGGTTATTAAAACTATCCTCTCTTATGGAATTTGGAACAACAGATACCTTGCTTTACAGTTTCACCTTTTCTTTTTACCTGCTTCTGCAACAGAAAACTATTTTTTTTAACCTTCATTTTCTTGCCTAATATTATTTTAGGAATTGTATTGATCTGTGAATCTCGAACCGAGATCATGTTTAGAAGCAACTTTTGCTTTTGGAAGCTTTCTTAATATAACAGAACGTTATCAATGTCCATCTTCCAAAGTTCTATGCAAGAAAGATAACTTATCGATATGCAACAGTGAAATTATTATTTTAGGTGCACATCTTCTGTTCGTAATTGTTTTTCTCCGGGAAATGAAAGTGTAAAAGTTTTGCAAACTAGTAATATTTGTAATAGGTAAATTGTTTTAATGCAAACGTTGAATTTATTTGTAAATCGGTAAGAAAATACTCAAGAGGTTCTGAAAGAATACCAAAACTGAGAATGTAGTTTCGTTCAAGTATAGTGCAAATCTTTCATCTGTTTTTCCCAACTTTGGAGAAGTTAGGTCTAACCCATTGGTTTCCAGCCATTTGTCCACGAGTGCCCCGGGAATGGTCCACGAGGAAGTCCGACAGCACATATAGAAATGGTGCCAACAAATGGGGATTTTGAAGGGATAGGATAGTACATCCGTACCTTTGACTATGAATCTATTGAAATAGAATATCTATAAAATAATTGTTATTACAATATGATACAAGCCTGCTTCCTTTATTAATTCTAGCAGACAACTGTTTTAATTAATCACCTTTGAATTGGTTCAAGGGGGAAGGCGCTGCGGAAGGATAACAACTGATGGGGATATGGCAGGGATTGGGAGTGGTCTTACATGGCTGATGGTCCCCAGGCTTCCACGAGTTGGGAACCACTTTACTAAACGGATTATGGAAAGTTGTTTGACGTGGATTATTAAATATTAAGATTAGGATCAAAGAATTCATTCTAAATGAATATATAAAAAAATATTTGACCAGTGAAGGGTCCCACATATTTATTGGTACATATGCAACATTATTTGAATAAAGTGCAGGGACTTTGCAGTAATTTGTTTCATGTTCTTGCTCTGTAACTTACAACTTTTAAATTCAGGAACGTTTAATGATATATACCTTAGAAGTTTCCACTTCATTCTTCGAGAAAAAGTAACCATCTAACTTGAATAATCGTAATAATATTTAAATATTTTTAAAATCTTTTGTGTGGTTAAACTAGTTTTACCACTCACACAGTCAATGCGATTTTTTACAAATTTACACTCATTACCTCAACACTTTTGTGGTCACGCATCTTCAGACATGTGACCACTATATGGTTATTATTTTTACTGTCTCCTGCCGTAACCACAAGATGAGTGGTGAATGTTCGAAAGGAGATAAGTGGCTCAGAAGGTGAGCAAATTCAAAGAAACACGACTTGTTTCGAAGAACGCACATTTGATCCACGTAAACACTTTCGTTTTTAACAGTGACGGGAAATCCTCTGTGAAGATTAATGTAACCATTAATAATAGTAAAATAACAATAAATTAGTTTTTAACCAAGTACAAAGCACAACTGTAATAGGTAATTGCAAATAAAAGTGTAGAATTTGTGTGCAAATGAATAACAATTTAAATTACTACACATTTTAGAGTAAGAAAACAATTATTATGATGCAGCAGTGAAATATCAATAATACAATTTTAATTCACATTTATTTCCTAAACCTTTAAAGAAACAAATTATAAGAATAAAAGATTGGTGATCACAGGGGCAACACCGTGTTTTTGATACCAAGTAACATTTTATATTCAGTCAAGAGTTTCATAAAAAATTTCAAAGCATAAGCAATTCCGAACAATACCCAGTTTCATGAAATGGGAAACACAGACTTTGACAACTTAATTGAAAAAGTAGTACGGTTTTCAAAAAGAAGTACCTCATAATAGAATCAACGCTTTGTCGACATGTTATAAAAGAAAAGAAACCATGTCATCAGTTCAAAACGTAATTTGAACCGATTAACTGTTCCATAAAACGGATTCATTTCACAGCAAATAAAAACTGATTTTCTTCGAAACTCGAATATTAAAAACAAATCATTTCATTTCGTTACGAAAAAAAATTCGATTCTGAATAGTGCTATTTGAAACAAACTATTTGATGTTTGTTCTGATTGTTTACTCTTTATACCCCTACTTGAGAATTATAAAAATATTTGGATATTGTTTTTTCCGAAGAAATGTAAACAATTAGGATTTTGTAAGTTCATAAGAGATACTTGAGTTGCTTTTTATTGCAACTTCTGGAGGTCCCTCCACTTTACGTTCGCCCTTGCAGAGAAACAAAAATATTTTTACCACGGAAGATATTTAGCCAAGTTTAAATGTACTAAATATGAAACTTGCACCTCAATTACCTCTCTGTAAAAATACAGATGGCAATGAGCTTAAAATAATGAAAACAATAAATTCGGCATTTCTGTGAGTACAAGTTGTATAATTTAATGTTTTTGACTTAGTGTTTACTCAATTTTCTTTATAAAATTTTTATTTTTGTATAATATTTCCTATGTATGTATTATTGCATACATTTTTCGATAATAGCCATTACTAACGTGGATCAATTTTTTCTTGCGCACAACCAGAGGCAAACAACATGTTTCTAATACCTTAGAGACGGCGCAGCAGAAAGAAACCTAGTGTTTTCTCTCCTCTATATTCAGTTCGTGTCTTCGGGCATAGCAAATAAACGGGAGCAAATGAAGAATGACCATGAACCATGTAGTAGTTACGAGTTCGGTTGGCGATCAAAGTAAGGCGCCAGACTATTTTCCAATTAAAGGTACCAGCCCAACATTCCTCCGAGACGAGAGAGGAAGGGAGCTAAACATCGAACCAATCTTCTTAACTGTCTTCAAGCTCTGAGTGGTAGTCACAAATTCTTCGCGTTTGCCACTGTCATCCGCATAGTACGGTGAATAGGATTTCTTCTTTGTCCTGGGAATTGGATTCGGAACAACTGAATCTAGAATCTAGAAAATGTTAGAACAGTCACGCAATCCCGGAGACAGAAAAAAAGGGGAAGAGCAGATTCAAACTTTTTTTTCGCGGTAACGCCAAAATTCTGTCAACATTTACAGAGAGCATGCGCCAGACACGAATTTCTCGGGCATTCTTGCAATGACGTTCTATGGAATGATTCTGTATACTTTCGGCAGAAAATCTAGTAATTTACTGTTTTTGATTGTTTTGGTTGGTTTTTTGATGAAATATATTACAATATAGCGTCGATTATCCGCGTAAGCATCATGGAAAAGAAAAGTAACAGAATCGTGACGATGTCGATGTTGTCATTCTTAGAACATATCAAGACCAGTCAACACTATTTCTCTGAAATACATATGTAATGCACACTTACTCATATTTCGTTAATTTTTTTCGCCATGTACTGCATGAGGGCTGTCCACGTAGGCCGATCAAGAGCAAGAAGCTCGGAGGAGCGGCAGGCCAAACAGCTGGGGCGCACGGATGTGCATCGCTGCGAAGTCGTGAGTCACAATGGCTCTAGCGAAGCGTTGTTCTGAAAGCACATCCTCGTCATCTTTTAATTCTGAATGTGAATATTTGTTTCTTATTTTGGATAGTGGGGGATCTACCGAATTCTTTGTGTGCCAAAAATATTATTCCGTTACGAAATATAATTTACACCGGCATTATAGTGCTAGTCATTCAGAGTATGAGAAGTACAAAAATGAAGAACGCAAAGTAGTAATATTTAACTCGAAAATTAAGTTACATAAAGAAGTTACTATTATTAATACTCAAGTCATTCGAGATGAAACATCAGAAAAATAATTTTGTGTTTTAACGCAATAATCGAGTGATTATCAAACCACCAAGTATGCGAGATATTTGAGAGTAGGGATAAACATTTCACGAACACTTTAATGTAGAACGCAAAAGTGTTTTTGCTTCAAATGTAAGTTATTGCTGATTAGAACTGGAAAATGTTTTCGATTTATCGCTCATGAATATGTGTAAAACTAGACTTGGAAGTTCCTTATTCGCTTATAATTTAAAATGTGTTCTGAGACTAAATTGTTCCTAATCATGTGCACTAAAAATTCAAGACTTAGTGAGAGAAATACCGAAATCATTTAGAAAAAGCAGCTCAAATATGTAGCACCTTATATTTCTAATAATCAATCTGAAAATATTTATTTCTCTTACTGTAAAATTTATTTTATAATATTATAAGATACCAGTAGTAGAAAATTCTTTTAAGTTATTTGTGAATTTAAACAGTTTAATATTATTAATTTCAATTAATTATTGGATAAGTTTTTGTTTTCTCTAACAAGAGTACTATGTGAAAATATTGTTTAGTTTTGTTCACTCCAATAAAACTAATGTTACAGTGTGTCTACATCCCATCACTAATTCGATAACGAATGCATGAGACTCGTCCTTGTGACGTCACGCCCATATTTCTGCAAGCAGCGCTTTCGCGCTCTGGAATGTGAGCCAGAGCAAAACGCGTCTCCGTAGAGCACAAGTGTGAACACCCCTGCACTATATGGTACACGTGAAGAAAAAAGCTTATTGTACACTCGTCTTAGAAAATATTGCATCTTTCTTTCTTTTTCTTTTTTAAGTGAACTTTGAATATTCAAATTTTAGATTTATTCTTGTAATATAAATTAATTCTTACGTTAAAGCTACTTTATTAACTATTACCGTGTCAATGTTTCAACAACAAATGTTGTCTTCCTCTGGATCAATAGACAATATTTCTGGACCATCGTTAAAGAGATGGATAGATCTTCAGTAATGTTCAATAAGGCAATTCCCGGTGGCCAAAGAACTGGATATACTTGATGCGCGCGGAGCGGAAGTAGTGTAAGCCCAAAATCGACATTGGGAATAATTACTTGTTTGTACCAATAATGACATCGTTTTTTCAGAGGCAAAGTAAAGTAAATCCATAGTTCTTTCTTTTCTTGTTGGTAACATTCCTACTGCTCTCACAAATTCCCTCCTTACTTCAGTGAGTCAAAGTAGTTGATGAATTGAACCGATGAAGACACTGATACTGAGGCGGATGATGAATTATGCAGTCAGGATAATTCAACCGAACATGAACAGAATAAAAGTAAAATGCAAATGTATGTATGTATCTTGACTTATTGATTTCAAATAGATTCTTAAAGTTATGTTAGGAAAGAAAACTTAAGTTAGGTATATTTCGTCTCCATATTTCGCAGTTTTAATATAGATATTATATAGAGATAGAGTTTAAATCCATAAATTTAAGTGCAATTAAGATTAGTTTGATTTTATTTATATTTTAGGTGAATCTTTTAGTGTTACACCACGAGTTAATAAAAGAATTAAGAATAAAGCTATATGGACGAGAAATAATAGGAAAGCACGTCGCAATTCTAAGAAACCCTGCTTAAACGAGGGAGGAAGCGAAGTTCCTACTAAAATATTAAAGAATTTAGACTGTCGATGAAGAATGTAATGTTAATCTAACATTTAATATTTATTTAAATGTTTGTTTTTAACTTATGTACATAACAAATTAACATTTAGAATGTAAATATTTTATTTCTATTTTCCAAGCTCTTTTTGTCCTCCAAACGAATGCTTTTGGACATACACCACTACTACTCTGCAGGCCTCAATTGTACTGTACACTGCAGAACAGTTAAGGCCATTTAATTGTAATATTTTGTAAAACATTCAAATTAATGCGATCTGAAATCCAATGTTTTCAGTATCTACAGTTATATTTTTTAATTACGTAAATAACTACTTCACAAATAAATATGTTTAGTACACATATATTTTCTATTTCTCATTTTTACAAGTTCCTGTTTTTCTCCAAATCATCCTTTTGGACCTACACTACTTCTGCTCAGCACACCTAGTTGTCTTAAGTCCAATACTATATTCACCCCCCTTCTTCGTTTTTAGATAGGAGACCAGTAGATGACATTTGCACAATCGTGAGGCCTCAACCTTTGAAACTAAATCTATTATTTACAAATTCCTGTTCCACATACTTCCTATAAATAAATGGAGTTAATCCTTTGTTAATTTGTATCTCACTGACTTCTCACGTCACATAATATTAATTCTTAATACAAAAAAGGAGTGTAAGAAAAAAATTAGAAAATAATTTTTCCCTTTAAAAACGGGAGGAGGGTGTCAATTTAGTATGGATTTTTGTTATAATATGGAAACCAAGTAGATAGGGACTTTGGATAATGCAATGAACTTCCTTACAAAAAGACATGAAATCCCACCAAAATATTCCTTTTTCCCTATTCCAATAATATTCCTTTTTTTAATTGCTGTATGTATTATAACTTTATTTTCATTTCATTATATGTATTTTGTATTATTTTGGGTGTTAATATTCATGATAATTTTATCACAATTGTATATGACATGATCCAGTACGTCGCCAGAAATATTTATTTCTTGTTGTTGCTATTAATATTATTACTATCACCAGAAACATGATTGTTGACGATGAAGATATTTAATTACAAGAAAGTGTTGTACAGGAGGGTCAAACGCGACAGAAAAAAGAAAGAAATAATTGCCAAATTTCTAACTCGACGTCTCAATCGCTTGCGTCAGCCATGCTTCTGCTTGTTAAGTGCTGATATTGAACTGAGGCCTACAAATTGACACCTCGATTTCTAAAAAGCACATCGTATTGGAGCAGCATCTGCAACATCTAGATGTGGCCTACATTCACACAAAAGATGATCAAAATCGATGTCTCAATTGGTGAATGTAAGTATATATCACGAAAGATATAGAAACATGTTAGGACTGAAAATTGATTCGAACAATCACGGGTAGATCTAATTTTGATTTTTTGAACAGGAGTGCGGCGACAAAAGCATTAAAAATATTATTTTCCCAGCAAATTTTATGAACAATCATGGGTGTTTTATTGCCACTATTATTGAAGAAGATAAATCTTTTAGCTAAGTGAAGGGCCTCGCACTTGGTAAATAAAAATATGCACAATAAACTCAGAAAAGAAGTTTTCACGTGACTCACTTTTGTTTAAAAATACAAGTTTTAGAGAATAAATAAATACTATTATAACAAATATAATATATAATATTATAACAAATGTAAGCCAAAGTTTTCTGTGAGGCATAGATAAGTTAATTTAGACAAAATAGACAAAAAATGAAATCAGGCTTAAACATTAAACTTCATAGCAAAAATTTCATGAGTGAGACAAAAACAGTATTACCAAGAGCATTCCTGTAAAATACATATTTTAAACAACCTATAAATAAAAAACAATCACAAACTCTGTTCCTTGTTTATGAGATAAGTCTCCAATCCTATACTTTTCATGAGCCCGAACGAGGGTATGTTCCTCGTCTGAACATGTTAGAACGTGAAACTAACGTGTTATAAAATAATACGTTTTGAAGAGTTTGCGTGAGGTAGCCAGTAAAAAATAGTCGAATGTTTGGACGTTTTTGCACGGTCCACCAACCCTGTAGGTATCCAGTTTACTCCATGGAGCATTCGCGACGCAACAGAAGCACTTTCGTAGTTACGAACCTAAAATCAAGTGGACCAGATGACTCCCATGAAAACAGGTTTAAGCTGAACATTTAATTAGCTTGGAGTAAATATCGTGTTGAGGTAATTTGTCTTCTCAAGAATTATTAATGTTATGCTATACATGTATTTCCCTAATATGTCTAATGTGTGTTATGCCCCCCCCCAAAAAAAAATCCTCGGTGCACCCTTGTTTTCGAGAATCAAAACGAACTCGACGTTTTAAATAGTTTTAGGTCCTGCGAGATTCTCAACACATTCATAATAGGGGAAACACATATCGGTACTTCGTTCTCTAAACGCACATAGTTTCATCAAATAATATTGAAATTTATAATTTCTTTCATATTAAAGGAAAACGCCCGAAGAAAAGTCATTTACATTTAGTATCTTAAATACTTTATTTGTATTAATTGTTCACTCTTTTTTGGAGACTTGAGTACGAGTATATAGTGAAGTGCAATTTCTCACATTTCTTGGAATTTAACTTTTTTTAGCTTAAAACGTACGTTAAATTTATTTTTATTATTATATTTATTATTATATATTAAGCTCATTATTAATGTAAAACGTTCCCAATCAATATAGTGTAGAGTTCATCTATACGTCGTATAATATATTTAACAAAAATAGATTTGAGAAGTGGACGTAGAGTTTTTTATATTTAGTTTATTTATTATTATTATTATTATTATTATTATTGATTTAGGACGTACGTTAAACATGCTCAATAGACATAGGATTGGAATGAGCACAAGAAAACTCTTCCTACTGACTCCTTCAACTAGTACCTACAACTAGTAAGAGAAAAAAAGTAAAGTAAAACCAAAGAGAGCGTATGAGCAGTTAAGTTGCACCTTCAGTAGGTTTATAGCTTCCGTTGATCGAGACCAACGTGTGCAAGATAAACGCACCTTTGTTGCGGATCGATGATTTCGTTCGTAGCCACTTGTTCTATTCCACTTGTCTTTCTGTGCCTCCGGAGAGGGAACTTCGTAATTTGAAGCGGCGCAAAAACATTCTGGCTCGTTATCTTCCTAAACAATTTTGAAACATCACTTTGAACATTTTCTATCATGTTTCTTACAGGAGACGATACGTAATTAGAATTACAGACACAAACATTCCCTTTTACATTTAAATGTCAACATATATTAATTTCTATTATCTCCACCATTTTACGATACATATATTTTATTAACTTTTCATTTGTTTTTTCGTGGATTTGCTTCTCTTGATAGCTAGTACGAATAGCTTGAGGTTGGAATAAGAAGATAAATTTCTTCGCAGAACACTTCCTACATTGTAACGTTAACATAACGTCTGACATTTTTGCATGATTTTTATTTTTCCTTCTTCCCTGTAATTCTATCAAATGTTCGTGAAAGACTTCATATAAACCAGCGGTTTTGAGACGCTATTTCATAAGTAGTATGTTGACCTGAACGACTGTCATCCTCGACTTCTCTCTCTCTCTAATAATATATTATATTAAAATATAGTATATTTAAAAATTATATATATATATATANAAGTTTAGTATTAAAAATTCTACGATGATTGTTCATCCAAACCACATAATTAAACAGAATTCATATTCCCTTTTACTACAGTCAAGTGGCAATAGAAAAACTTCTCTTTGAAAAGAATCACACAACTATTGTTTCTGTGAAGTAAATTTCTTAATAATAATTTTTGAAAATGTACGTTCTCAAAAGGAAATTACTTTCAGTAAACGAAATTTTAAAATTCACAATTGCGATGGAAACATCAATTTTTTCTGAATTTGCATGCCTGGCCGTGTATACGAATAGTGAAAGTAAAGTAATCTTTATTTTTTACTTCGAAATTGAATAAATCTTTACTTCAAAATGCGTTAATTCGTTTAACAGGACTGAATTTGTCAGTCTGATAAAGCTATGAACAAAAATAATTAAGCATCTTCTCAGTAGAAAATCAATATGTTGACCTAAAGAGAGAGAGAGGTTGAGTGAAATGTAGAGTGAGGAACTAGTGTCCGTCTAGTATGACATTGTTGTTAAAAACGAAGATACGTTGTGTGACGGAGAAATGTCATACACTACAGAGAGAAATTTACTGACTTCTACAGGTACATTAAATTTACTTCCCGTGAGAAAAGACGATTTCAATAAGTGAAATATTGTCATAAACAAAACATTGTAAATTGAGCTTCGAAAAGTGGGTCATATTAATTTAATTCCATTCGGAAACGGTCACCGAAGCAGTATTTCGTCGCACACTCAGACACGCAAATGAATTCTGACACTTGAACTTGTCATGACACGAGAACATGAACAAAGAAGCTCAATTAGTGAGCATCTACTGAAAGCAAAACTGTGAGTTTCTTCCCAAATCATCAGTTGTACGAAAGTTTCACTCTTTAATTAAGAGTGCTGTCCTTTGTTCATTATATACGGCTAGAGTAACTACGTAAGACTTGGTGAATTTGTCGTATTACTAACTGTTACAATTAAGAAGGTAGAAGATAGTGGGAAGTTGAATATCGGTGAGGCGATACTAGTATTCATTTTTCAGATTATATGAAAGATGTGTTGTCTGCTAGTAAAATATTTATTCAGATAGTACTTTCGCCAGCTTAGCTGGCATCTTCAGTCTAAAATAAAACGAAATACAAAAATATATAAACAATATGTAAGAATGCAAAGTACAAGAATTTTTATTAAGTCTATAAACATTTGAAATTTGTTGAAATTATGAAAATTTAAAATCATTTGAAATTTGTTAAAATTATTTAAAAAATTGAAATTAATTTAAATATAATAAAGTTTTAAGTGTATTGAAGATAGAGCAAGAAATTAATGTAGAATGAATATGTGAATAAGATATACAACTGCAACTAAACGAAAATATAAAAATAAGTGAGTTAAACGTATCTGACAATGTATCAAAGGGCAAATGTGCCGAAGGCTAGGACGGGGCGCTATTTAAGAACTACAGGTGCTACAGGTGCGGGGCGCTATTTAAGACAACAATGACCGGGAAAAGTCCATGAGTAAATGGGTTATTCCAGGAGAAGGGACAAAAGAGGAGAAAGGTTGCTTATATGTTCATAGCAGAGAGGGACATTCTGTTTTAATAATTTATTTATGTGGAAATTTTCTAAGATTAACATTTTTCTGAAGGTATTTTCTATTTCAAGGATGTGTACGTTTTGATCAACGTTGAAAGAGAGGGTGAAAAGGCGAAGGTGTTCGGCAAAATGAGATTGATCGCTATTGTTGTATAAGGTGTGAATGTGTTCTTTAATTCTGATTTTAAATTTCCTACTGGTCATTCCCATATATTTCACATCACAATCATTACAAGACAGAACGTATACTTCACTTTTTTCTAGGATGGGGGTGTTGGTCGTAAAATTTTGTTTTGGATAGAGTTGTATATTTTGAAAACTGTCTTGTAACCCAAGGAAGAAAGAGTGTTATCAATTTTGTTGGAAATTTGTCCTAGATAAGGGATAAATACAGGTTTGAAAGTGGATTTGAGAAGCGGGGTTAAAGAAGTAATGTGTGAAATGTTTAATTTAGAAAGTTTTTGTGTAGTATTTTGCCAATTAATTTCGTTGTGTAACCATTGACGTAAGCTGTGTGTTTGATTGTGTTAATTTCTTTTGTGAAGTTTTGTTTAGACATTGGAGTTTGAAGAGTTCTGTGGATCATTGAGTGGAAGGCTGTATGTTTGTGGGAAGTAGAGTAAGCAGATGTGTTATGTATGACAGTGTCAGTGTGCGTCGGTTTCCGAAAAATGTTAAAAATATGTTTGTTGTCAATAATCTTTATATTAATATCTAAAAAGATCAGGGATATTTATTCTTCAATTTCCATAGTGAATTTGATGGTGAAGTGTAAGGAATTTAGGAAAATATTTTAGACTGAAGATGCCAACTAAGCTGGTGAAAGTACTATCTGAATAAATATTTTACTAGTAGACAACACCACATCTTTCATTTATTCTTAAAAATGGTAGTGGGAAGCTTTAAATGATTTTAGATGCATGATTTAGAATCCGTTTTGTCTTCAAATGAAATGTAGAATAACCCTTGAACCACGCGAGGAAACTTTTCAAGTTAATGACATTCCTGTTTAACGTAATTCTGAGACAATAAGCAACATTAAGTTAGTATTTGTTTCACAAACGCATAGAAATCTCTTAAATTGTGGTGAACCTCGGGAGGTGAACGGGATGGTGCAGTTGGTAAGCGCATGAGCGCGCTTAGTTAATGGTTCCGAGTTCGAATATCGGTCCCGTCTCCCATTTTCATTTAACATAACATTAGTATTTGTGATGAAAGTTCATAAGAGGAATACTTTTTTTTAATTTCGGCGTATTCAATATGCATTTACTAGTTCTAAACCCAAGTATTCCTACTTCCGTAAAAACACCAAACATTTTTCAGACGACGAGACACCTAATTAGGACATACTGCAATGGATATACCACACAGCAGAAATGTTCGTTTACCTTTTGACCCGGAAGCTAATTCGATTACTCATCGGGACATGTGAACACGGTCGCTGTCTCCTGACCTCGTTTCCGGTCGCCACTGTTGGTTCAGAATTTTGAGAAGGTAAAGATACAGCATCCTTAATCACACACGCCGTCTTAGGGTACGATTATGTTGAATCGACGATCAGCGATAAGAGGAAAGAGAAGAGTCACGCGACGCTAATTTTCACGTGATGTCGAATGAGGGCGTTTATGTCGGCATTGTGACCAGTGCTGCGACCAACGATAAAAGCAACGAATATCCCTTGGTACGTTTCCTTCGATCTTATCGACGCTAGGGTCGTCCCTATTTTTGCGACTTCCTACGATGATTTAGAACAGTTGATAAGTTTCCTCCACCGGACAGTTCCAATGTGACATAAAAGAACTAAAGCCACTACCGACGATGTGATTATGGAAATTATTTCAACAAGTAAATTTTGTGAGGTTATGTTGAATTAAAACTAAAAGACTAAAAGAATCACACGGGAGAATTTTGTACTCATTTATTACCAATTATTTACCATAAAATAACATTTATTTCTATTGTCATTAAAAAATATGGGAACCACCTTCAAATTGAATAATGATCAAAATTTTGTTGTTGCATTTGTTACTACACATTAATTACCAATTTATTACTTCAAAAAGAAATTCATTGCTACTTTAAATAAACAAAAATTGCGGGTGTTTACGACAAAAGAACAACTAACACAGCTCTGCGAAGCAAACACAAGTAAAGAAAAACTCATAAGAGCAACCGAGAATATTTTGTACTCATTTATTAATAAATAATTACAGTATAAAGTATCATTTTTAATGTTATACACACACACACNTATATATATATATATATATATATATATATATATATTACATTCCTGCCAAAGTGGATGAGATTCAGAAAAAATACACATTAAAAAAATACAAGACAAATTTGAGAGCATGTAATGCTAAAAACGTTCTATTCACAAATTACTACAATATAAACAATGAAATAAACATATCGATAAGTTATTGTGATCGCATAAGAAAAAGACAAATGCATTTCACTATCGCTTCCGTCATATTGCATACTCATTACAAATGGTAATCCGACAAACATTTATAATTATTTAAACAATTTGAATAAACAAGAAAAAATATAATACGTGTAGTAGGTGATTATTACCATTACTATCTCAATACAGAAAATCCTTTTCATAATTTATAAACAACTAAACCTATCGCAAAACTTCCTCGTTAACGTAGCTTTAGAGAAAAACTGTATATTTCAAGCAATTCAGCTCAAATATGGATGCAATAATAAATTTCAAAATTCTTGACAGTATTTACCAAACTATAGATTTTTAATTAACCATATTGTATTGTTATTGTAATCGCATAATAAATAATATAATTCATTTACTCATCACATTCCGTCACGTTTAATATTTGTTACAAATTGTCATCTGAAAAACATCTATAATTATTTCAACAATTTGACTGAACAAGAATCATTAAAATATTTATTTATTAAGTGATTATTACAATTTCCGTCAATACTTAAAATTGTTTGAATAATTTGTAAACAACTAAAAACTATTGTATAACTTCCACGTTAACTTTGCTTTACAGAAAAACTGTGAATTTCAAACAATACAGTAGAAATATGGAAGCAGTAATAAATTTCAAAATTATTGTCAATATTTACCAATTAATAACTTTAAATTAATCTTACTTTAATGTTATTGTGATCGCATGATAAATAAGAAAATTCATTTACTCATTGCATTGCGTCACGTTGGATATTTTTTACAATTTGTCATTTAAAAACATTTACTATTATTTAACCAATTTGCTTAAAACGCAACTAATATAATAAGTTTATTACAACCTCATTCAATACAGAACATTGGTTTAATAATATATAAAGAATAATACATATTGCGTTACTACCACGATAACTTAGCTTGAGAAGAAAACTGTACATTTAAAGAAAAAATCCAGCACAATTATGGCAGCAGAAAGAAAATTAAAAATTGTCAACATTTAACAAACTGCATACTTTAAATTAACGAGAATCCAAATTATTGTGTTCACATAATATAAAAGAAAATTCATTTACTGATAACAATTCGGAACTTTAGTATAATTTTGGCGATGAACAAAAAATTCCGGGTTCTAGCGTAGCCCAAGTTGTCTGTAGCACAAACGTAGGGCTTCTGGCAGAAAGTCTGTCAAATCTAAAAATTGCAATTTGTTCAGGAGGATGTAAAAATACATAAGTTATTAGGCACATGCAAGTTGAAGACTTGTGACTCCGACGAGACAAACGTTCAGAATTTTTGCATCGCGGGATATAAATACTATTTGCTACATGAAAGACTAATAGACTAACGGAATCAAAAATTGATGGATATGGTTCACATTGTTTAAAACATAAAAATAGTTATATACGTATGTATTTTGTAACAGAATTGACCTAATTATTAATAACATTTATGATTTCTCTTTTTTTATCAGGTTCCCTTCTTGTATTGGGACCATAAAAAATTTAGCTGAAAAGAAATCGGATACACAAATATGAAACTCAAGGATACTTCGAAATTTATAACAAATCCAACTAACAGTTTTTTTTGTTTTTTTTCAATTTATATAGTCATAGCTTATGAGAGCTCCATAAAACTTAGGGAAAGCAATCTACTTGGACGTTCTTAGGTTCTGTGTTAAAGGATGAATCGGTGGATTCAATACGACATATTAAAAAGCACAAGACAAAGTACCTAAGGCTAAATCAGTTGTAATAGGACGTTTATTGTATTATTAGCAATAACAAATACAATGTGTAAAGTAATATTGAAAATTTAGAATGAGTTATTTAATTTATCTGGTATTTGGTTACAGATTGAATTCATATGGTTATAAATTCCAACTTTGATATTCATAAATGATTGAGGATATATTGTTTTATCTATCGTCATATACTTACGGAATTCCATATTAAGTTCACCTTTCTATATATTACGCGAACACAGTAACTCTTATATAATGTTAATTAAAAGATTATATTTAGGAATATGGGGACAATAATTTTGAAATTTATTACTGTTTCCATATCTGTGCTAAATTTTTTAATTCAGAGTTATTCTCTAAAACTCTAGAAAAGTATTAGTATTGTCACAGTTTAAATATATCGAAAATGTTTTGTGAATTGACAAAGAAAATTAAAACCACAGAATACATATGATGATTTCTGTTTAGTCAAATTGCTTAAATAATTATAAATGTAAAAAATTACAAAATCACAAAAACATTGAAATAATTTATATTTCGGTAAATGTTGCCGAGAATTTTTAAATTTATTACTGCTACCATAGTTGAGTTGTATTGTTTTGAAAATGTACAATTTTTCTATAGAGTGAAGTTAACGTGGCAGTCATGTAATAGGTTTAATTGTTTATAAATTATTAAACGATATTATGCATTGATGAGGAGGTAATTATAACCTCATAAACATTATATTTCTGGTTTAGTCAAATTGTTAAAATAATAATTAATATTTGACAGATGTCTTGTAAAGAATATTCGACGTGCTTTGAGCGAACGAATTTTATTATTTATTTTACAAACAATAACATTAAATTATAAATTATTTAAAGTTCTTATTCGTTAAATGTTGATAACAATTTTGAAATTTATTACTGGTACCATGCTCATGCTGTATTGTTTTGAATATGTAAAAAATTTTAGGACACCGAATTTAACGTGCCTCTGTTGCAATAAGTTTATTTGTTTATAAATTATTGAAACATTGTTCTGTATTGCCTCAGGTTGTAATGATCACCTAATAAATATATGATAATGGTTTTTATTTATTCAAATTGTTTAATTAATTATAAATGTTTGTCAGAAGATTATTTGTAAAGAATATTACATGGTTCGCAAATCGATAAATAAATTAATTTTCGTATTTATTATGCGATTACACTTTATGAAAATATGATTAATTTTAAGATTTATTTTGGTAAATGTTGACAAGAAGTTTGAAATTAATAATGGTGTCATACTTGTGCTATATTATTTTGAAAATGTACAATTTTCCTGAAAAGCTAAAATACTGTGGCAGTTATACAATAGGTTTAGTTGTTTATAAATTAATAAACCAATGTTCTGTATTAATTGAGGATGTCACATTCACCTAATTAACACATTATAATGGTTCTTGTTTAGTACATTTCTTTAAATAAGTATAAATGTTTTTCAGGTGGCAATTTGTAACAAATATTCAACGGGGCACAATGCAACGAGTGTATGAATTTTCTTATCTATTTTGAGAACACAATAATGTTAAAATATGTTAAATTGAAAGTTTATATTTTGGTAAACGTTGACAACAATTTTTATTTTTTTTACCACTTACATATATGTGCTGTTTTTTTTGGTTGAAATTTACAGTTTTTTTCCAAAGCTTAACTGACGTGGCTATTTTGCAATTGTTTATAAATTATGAAAATGATTTTCTCTATTTATTGAGTTGGTAATAATTAAGTTACACACATATTTTTTGTTTCCTGTTTGGTCAAATTGTGGAAATAATTATAAATGTGTGTCACATTGCCATTTGTAATGAGTAAGCAATGTGACAGAATCGATGATGAAATGCATTTTTTAGTACGCGATCACAATATTTTATCAATGCATTCTTATCAATTATTTTATCAATGTTTATTTTATTCAATATCAATTATTTTATCAACGTTTATTTTATTGTTTAATTTTGGTAATTTGTGATTAGAATTTTTTAATATTATATGCTCTCAAATTTTTTAGGAGGGAGTGCTTGTTTTTTTGCATATTGTCCACTTCGTCAGGAATGAAATAGGTTAATTTGTTTATAAATTATCACATTTAAAATGATATTTTATATTGTAATTAATTAGTAATAAATCAGTTCAAAAGTATTCTCGTGTTTTGATTTTAGTATTGCTCTAGTGGTTGTGCGTGCTTTGCAGAGCTGTGGTAGTTGCTCTTTTGTTGTAAGCAACCCCAATTTTTTGTTTATGTACAGTAGCAAGAAATATTTTTGCAGTAATAAATTAGTAATTAATGTGTGGTAAAAAAACAACCGAAATTGATAATTACTCAATTCGAATGTGGTTGTTCCAGCTTCAATGTGAAGCGGAACATCCCCCGTATTTTTGATAACAATAGTAATTAATGTTATTTTATGGTAAATAATTAGTAATAAATGAGAAAAAAATTCTCCCATGTGAGTTTTTTAGTTGTGCCCTTGTGTTTTTTCCAGCTTCACAAGGCTGAACGCAGGTCAAAGCAGGCCGAGAGGTTTTGAGCATCTACGCATGCGCAGATGTGTCAATGACTCCCATCGTCGCTCCTACATAAACGGAGTCGCACCGCTCGCTTCTCCACTTCACTCTTGCTCATATCGCTGATCGTCGCTCCATTGCTCATATCGCTGATCGTCGCTCCATTGCTCATATCGCTGATCGTCACTCCATTGCTCATATCGCTGATCGTCGCTCCAACATAATCGTACCCTTACGCACATCACATATTTCGGCGACCTCTGTCCCCCAGGGCGCGGAGGATGCTTACTTGCACTTCGCATTCGACGCACCATACTTAAGTGTGAATGGGATCACCTTGTTTCGCTATGACGCTAGTATTCCAGGCCATCGAACTACTTCAGCACGAGGCATTTGGCATCCCGAACCGATAAACTTGCGCCATCATATATTCGGGTCTAAATATTCCGTTACATGAAAAATAACATGATTATACTCTTTTCTAAGACATTCATAAGATGTAGTAGACGTAAGTAGCTTTAAAACCTACCGTTTTGTACTTTTTTATTCTTCGTTGTAGAAAATCAAATATTTCTATTCCTTTTCTAGTACTATGAACAAAACCATCTCGGGAAAGAAAATCTGGAGATTTTGGTAATTTCTACAGTTTTCTTCTTACGGTTTTGAAAAAAAAATGTTTTAGATGTGGATTATTTTGAAATTGTTTGCCCGCCGTCCTCTATTCTAGTAAAACCCAAAAGTTAAAGGATAAATTGAAGAAAGCGAAAAAAATAGATAGATAATAAAGGGAAAAATAGTAATTTATTAAAGACAAGTCCCACCAGTTTATACACAGCAAATGTATCTTTTGAATTGGGATTCCCGTAGATTTCCATACATCCTGTCTATTTCGACCCGATTACCGTAGAAATCCAATAAGGTTTAATGTTTCCGAGGACGTCCTTCATTCATTAAGAAATAAAGAGTTTTGGCTCCAGATCTTCTTAAAATGATTACTGGTCACTGATCCAACTGAAAGAGACTGAACTTGTTTTTCAAATAAATATTATATCTTGGAATGAAATCAAGCTAATACGAAAAATCTTTCTGAATGATAGAGATTGGAACTGTGAGTAACTACAATAGCTGCAATTATGCAAGTGAAATGATAAACCAACGTTTCCATCACAAGTTTAATCTTAATTTTCTGAAAACATACATGGCTTCAAACGCATTTGAGAAAGTATTAGGGAAAATGCCTTGGAAATAGGCTGGGCTACGGCATTTTCACGAGTTTGACGTCAGAACATTGTGTCTCATGAGGTGTCCATTAAAGTGAAGGGATGTAACACATGTTGAGAATAATAATTTCATCTGAGACCCATGATCACCGCCTAACGTCACTGCAACTGAAAATTAAGAAAAAGACCGTGCGAAGGACATGAACGAGGGACTAGTGCACATGTAAGAAGGTAATTTACAGACTTGCATTTCTTGGGGCTTTGGGGCTCGTCAACGTCGATGTCATTAGAGCCCTACTTTACAGACTAGAACTGATAATTCAATTTGTGACCCCTTAAAAATGATGTGTCCATTGTTATAATTTACTTACGTTTCATCAGTTTCGTACTAAACACTGGGACAACCGGGCATTGGCATCACGTGATATGCATCAACATCGATGTCAGGAATTTGTGGGTAATAGCAACAGTGAGATGAGGTTACGATGCGAAGCGTGAGTGAATCAAAATTAAATTTAAGCGTGCCATCCCGTTTGCCTCCCGGGACCGTCTCCATACTCATTCAACTTGCGAGACCCAAAGACCTCTGAGATGGTCTCGTAGAGACTACGCTCCTCATATGAGGCGACTCCCTTAGGAAGTACTTTGTTTTGGGTAGTATTTTCCAATTCTGGTTCACAAAGATAGAAATCTCATAGATGAGGAGCGTAGTCTCTACGAGACCACCTCAGAGGTCTTTGGGTCTCGCAAGTTGAATGAGGATGGAAGACGGGCCCGGAAGGCGAACGGGATGGCACAATCGGTAAGCGCATGAGCGCGCTAAGCTTAGAGTCCCGAGTTCGAATCTCGGTCCCGTCTCCCATTTTCATTCAACATAATATAATTAATTGATTTATTTATTCTGCTCTTATTTGATTTGATTATATTACTATTTATATGGGCTAAGATTGAATTATAAATACATTTTGAATTGTATTTGGCTAACGAACAAGCAGCTGAAAACTGTTAAGTAACAATGTGTACATGCTGCTGGTAGCTAGCTCACTCTGTCAATGCAGTGAAGGACAGGAATCATGGTCGACAGCGGTTAACGCAACTCCCATTGGAGGCATGGAATATACGATGGACGAACAGTAAGAAAGGAAGACAAACGTATCTATACATACCGGACGTAACTTACCGACAACGGACAAAGGCATGGTCAAAACAGAGTCCGTATATGGCAGAGACAATAACGGGACAAGGCGATTTCGCAACTTACTTGAAAATATTGGAAAAGTAACCGACGGACTATGTACTTGCAGACAAGACCAGGAGACGCCTGACCATATCTTATGGGAATGTGAATATATGGACCAGAGAGATGACAATTTGTCAAAATTAATAAACGACTAGGACTGACGTCATTAAACGAAAAGAGTAAATTGCTGGAAACAAAATTGATGTTTCAAGCCTTTTTACATTACGTAGAACAAACTGGAACAAAAAAAGGCAGAGATGCATGAAAAAACAATGACAGTTAGCAACGCAGGGAGAAGCGACAAATAGGCACGCCTTGAGGGAAAGAAGCGTAGCAAGGATTCAAGAGGTGAAACAGAGACTCCGGAATGACAATGTTACAAACGGGGATGTAAATGGTTGTAGAATTGAGTTTAATTGTGTATTGTTGAATTATTGTAAATAAAGTAAATTGAAATTAAAATTGGACTCATGGTGTATGTCAAGATAAAAACAAAATAATTACTTAGCTAACCACGCAACTGGGAAATTTGGTTACTTTTTACACCAAGAAAGGTTACTTGTATCTCCTACTTAAAAAAGAGCTGGAATAAAATTTATTATTTTATTATTTCAATACATCACGTGATTAGTCCCATGTCACGGCTAACCTCAGTGAAACTTGCACTTCGGTATCTTTATTCGCTTAGGATAAACTTGATGTATTCGTACTTATCGAATCTCCAATCACACGTCCATTAATCTGACAGACAACATAAGGCAGAATACGTTTTCAACTTACAATAATAGGTGCTAATTTGATGCTAATTAAGTGCTCTATTATTAAATCTTCCGCTTTCTTAGTTTTCGAGTTATTCTGCATTCTGCTAACTAACGATTAAGCTAGCAAAATACAGTATAACTCGAAAACTAAGAGAGCGTCAAATTCGGGAATAGAGCACTTAATTAGCATCAAATTAGCACTAATTATTGTGTATGTTAAAAATTTATTCTGCCATGTATACCTGCTTAATAGACGTTTCAATCACTGTTATGCTTCAAGGCGGTTTTCGCACTTGGTCACCCACCGTCCTGCGAGGAAGTTTAGCAGGTTTTGCTTACTCCGTTGGTCTCGTGGGTTGTGTTTTTCTAGCGTTCGGCGAGGCCAAGCTCCCACTCTCCGTAAGTATGAGTTCGGAGAGGCACTGGAGCTGTTAGGATCGCCTTACTTTGGAGAGGTGTGATTGCTCCGTAAAAACAGGCACTGTTGTTTTCGTTCATTATACGGCATGTGGAACGGGGAACGAGAAAATGACTCACGCGGAATCCAGGACGTTGAAGTATCCCACGACATTTCCCCTCGCAACTTCGATTCTGTGTGATATTGAATTTTCTCCGTGGTCTTTAAAATGAATTTCTGTTTCTTCGCTTTCGGTTTTCCGCTTTCATTCAGTACATTTGTGTCAATACAAGATTAGTAGTATTCCAGGAAGGAAAGAGATTTTTATTATGATACGCATGGCTAAAATTCAATGTTTCAAAACCAAGGAAACTGGTTTTCTCTAGATCGTGTTGTTGATTGCATTCTTGACCGGAACCTTCTAAACACCGGAGTACAGATAACTGAAGTATTAAAATTAAATATAAATAATATCTTCTGAATTGTTTTAAATATAAACATTTTGCGGAACAGTTCGTGCCCTTACCTTATTTACTTACAACCAAATGTAATTTTTTAAGAATTTACAGTTTACCTGACAATATGTGAAGTGAATTATTTTCTATATAAAGGTTTTACATTATAGTAATTTTTATAACATTTGTTTCATTGCTACTAGTTAAAATATGTAATAACTAATAATTTCAGTTAGGTCGTCATTATACAAGCTATTTATATCCATTTCCTGAGTTTCTACTACCTGTGTTTGTAACTATCGATTGATTGTGTTTACAATGTCGATACAGGAAGTCATTGCGACTTTGCTAGAACGGAATGCGAGTTAACCTTGATTTTTGTAAATTTTTCTCTCTTCGACTTTCTCGTGTGTTTAACGAAAAAGAGTCTTTAAATAATTGACCGGAAAGATTTCTAAAATATTTCTGACTAGTTTGTTATGTATATTATGAACCAAAGAATATTTTTGCAAACTCCAACAAAATTACTAGCTTTTCTAGCTAGTTTTGAGGTCTATGAATTACACTACGTAAGTATTTTTTTTCTTGGCTTTAGGACCTGCCAACGTCAAGGTCATTACAACCCTTAATACGCAAGTAGCTTAATGCAAAAGCTTAAGCAGTCAGAGTGAGCATTTAAAAATATTAGAACAAACTAAGCCATAATTTTGTATATGTCTCTGGAAAAAATGTATACTCTGGAAAAGACAGTCATGCATTGTTTGAACCGTTCAACACCAACTGAGTTATTAGTGAGGTTAAACGCCACGCAATTAAATGTTTCATGATTGAATTAAATGTTATTTGTATTTTCAGAATATGTTAATAATTTTATTATCTAAGTTTAGAATTAATTTTACAACAGTAAAAACAATTAGTTCATTATATTGTAAAAAATATTTTCATAACTTTAACTAACATAAATTAAATTGTTTTGCGGAATATTAATCGTTTCTTACTCTCTGTCGGTACTCATTCCATAGTGTTTTCTATATTTTCGTCATCTGAAGTGAGACAAATTCTACAGAATACCTATCATCATGCTAAAATGATAAATATCAAAGTATTGACAAGGTATTATAAAAAGAATAGCAACATAATTTGGCCCGGTGCATCTCAGAAACATGGAAAATCTTATCATATCGTCAGGTGCCCAGGCAGGATGTAATTTAATACAGTGATGGATGGTATTGTTGAAAATTATACATATAAACTATTTTTAGTTCACTTTCCGAGAACTTTCTTCACGAATGTCATTCCATGTGTTCTAAGGAGTTTTACTAAATATTTTTCTGAGGAGCACCGCTTATCCAGAGGAATAATGACTCTACTGTAGGAAATAGAATTTAACATGAGAAGCAAAATACCGAAATGATAGTGCTTTGAACCAACATTAAACATATCCATATTGATTTAATATTGGTCAAAGGTTAGAACTACTGCCTAGTCCATGTTTCTGCCGACGTTCTGAAGCTTTTCTGGACATTTTCCATTGTCTTTCCTTTTTCGCAGTTACGTCGTTGTTCCTCAAGATGAGCGATATAATCATAGTGGACGTATTCAAAGAAAACTCCGACAATATACAATTATCTCCGTAAGAATTTTGCCAAAAATCCTTACGGATTAAGAAAAATAGACAGCTTATACGGTAAAACACAAAATGATAAATAATTATTATACTGTAGTGAAGTCTCTTTTGCTCCAATGTGAAACATTATAAAGTTATAAGAAATATTCTTAAAATATTCATGAAGACATGGGGCACTGAACGCAAAGATTCAAAAAACCGGTATGGGAATGAATTTTGATATGTTATGTGTTAAAATCTGATTCAATGAATTGATGGAAAACGAAAATAATGATTTTTTTATTGTTCCGGAAAATGAAAAGTAGTTACTTAGTAATCACCAAAATAATAGTTTCGTTTGAATTCAGTTAATTTTAATATGAAAACGTATTATTACTTAAGAATAACATTAAGTCTTGCACAATAGATATGGAATTAAAATACCTAAGATTTTTGAATTATCCAATTATTCCATCCAATCACTCTTTAAGTTTCCATTCTATAGAGATATGAAGCAATTAAATACTGAACATTTTTATTTAAACGAACTGGTTTTCAAAATTTTGAAGCAAATTTTCTTTAAATTTAAATATATTTTTTTCTCCTCACCTCGTTTTGGGTATCCATCTTTGAGATTATGAAATGGAAAAGGTTCGAAGTGCCAAAAACATATTTTACACGAGACAAAAATTCTGATTTAGCGCCATAATTGACTTAGAAAATATGGAAAAATCATCATAGATTACTTATTAGACGTTGCAACTAATGGCACTTTAAAGAATGTTATCAAAATTTAAGATGTTCTGTTGTATAAGTGCCAAATAATAAAAATATGAAGAATGTACTAACAATTAGTGCCGCATGTGATTTCCAAAAACATTCCAAGTGCAACGAATAGTCCCAAAAGAGTGTACATGCTACCCCTAATAACCATCAGTTTCCCAGGTGTTAGAACGAAAAAGTATTCAAAATATATTTTTATATCGATTTCCCTGGCTTATATTGAATTATACACAATAATTCTACGACATAGGTGATACGCCATAAAAGAAATATCTCAAGGAATATAAAATCCATATAAAATATTTTTACAGTCATCATAATCACGTTAATCAAAAATATATTTTATATCATTTTCAAAATGTTGTGAATATTAAAAACTTGTTTATGTGCAGTGCATGAAAACTCAATAAAATTAAAAATAAAACTTTGCCATAGTGTGGAAATAACACTCGCAACAAGCAACAACGAACACCGCTTCTAAATGGCACCAACAGCAACAGCTCGATTCTTAGAACTTAGTAACCATGTTAGCCTCGCTTTTATATAGACGCTAACGCTAACTTTAAACCGTCATAGCAATTAAACTATCAACGAGAGGCATTTTCGATTGCCACAACTTTAAATTAGTCGATTCTTCTGTATGATATTTGCGAGCCATGTGTGTCCTTACGTAAATCTTTTCAAAATCTTAAACTTTGTCCTCCAGACATAGAAATCTCTTAGATTGCGGTGAACCTCACCGCCAGGTAACAGATTAATCATTTTACGTCGAATGAAATCGAACCCCGGTCCCGTCTCCCATTTTCATTCGACGTAACATGATTAATTTGTCCTCCGGACCTTGTTACTGCCATGTAACAGATTTTAAGTTGTTTACAATTGTAAATAAATTTATTAATGGAATTCACTAGGCTAACCATCCATTTTTATGTAAGTACTTTCCACCCCTATGCTTTAGAAGCAAAATTCAATACACTATTGAATGCCAAGAACCATATTTCATTGAAAATAATCTTTGGTTAAATATAGATTTATTTAATAAAAACAAGGTTCTTGAGAAAAGTTTGGCAAACATTGGACGATAATCATCCAAATCTTACGAGAGTTTGAATTCCAGTAGACTATTGCCATTCTTTAACAGGCAATCTATTTTTATTAAGTACAGAAAAATCTAGATCTAACTCAATTTCTTGAAGTCCTCTGAAAAATAACATACGATCTTGGGAGTTGGAATAACTTTTGAGTAACATCATGGAGATAGTATTCGTCTCTAATATTATAGATACAAAACATTTATTTATTAATTTCCGAAGTTTTGAAATAATAATTCACTGAACAACAAGTCCTCTTATTTATTGAAGCACATTTTCCTGAAAACATACAAAAACACACAAAAAACCAACATACAGAAAAGAGGTCCAAAACGTGTTTAACAAGCGTTTTGACTTGTTACATTTAAATTATTTTCAATGAGATTGCACAAATGTGTCAAATCCTGTGAAACATTGTGGTCTGACAAGAAAGAGGTTATCAATACAACAGTCCATAAGTGGTACGGAATTTAAATTAGTCATTAATCCTACAATTGGGAGAAAGAAGTAGGCTTTTCAATTCATGTATTTCTTCTGCTTCTGCATGCAAACCACACGTGTCTGGCTGACGAAATCCATTTACCCCTCATTTCTTTCCGTACTCGGACGAGAATGTTAATCATCGTTCATCAAGCAAGCAATTACGTGCTATTTCACTTATTTTTTAAGCCCCAATCGACGAAGCCTACAAACTCGTTTGAAGTCCTAAAATATTTGTGACAACTTTTCCTTGTTTCAAGGAAACGTCAGCTTGAGTCTTTCTTTTGAAGTAACCTCAGAGTATTGGATACGATTTTCAAAGAAATTTTGAATGGGAATTATCCTCTCGCCAACGTGACCATACAATATTTTTTTTGGTTTCTTAAATAGAAGACGGTGAAATTAGTTACTTACTTATTATGCATTTTATTATGGTCCAATAAAATGCATAAATTCGAAGGTGAAAACAGCGTAAAATTTCTTTTCACATTTTGAATATAGATATAATTCAAAATACAACTCTTTTACTACACCTCAAAAGATTTTTTTTTTAATTGGGGCTTTAGGACTCGCCTACATCTTAATAGAGTCAACGAGAATCAGTTTGCAAAATTTTGCGCATACGTACTGTATCAAAGGTACTTGTTGACTTATCTTTCAATGATCCCATAATAATTCAAGATTCAAATCATGTATCGATACAAAGCTTGAAAACTCAATCGGCTGGATTTGAAATGCAATATCCACCTACGCAACTCCTTGCCAAGTTACTCCTAGTGTACACAGTAACAGCGATAACGGGCCGCGGCGTGGGGAGGGAGGCGTGGATCTGAGGGCCCCACCGTGATAAGAAAATTAAAATAAAATAAAAGATAAAAATTAACAAATATCACTACTTTCTCGACTTGATAGAAAATGAAAAACAATTAGTTATTTTCATAAATGTACTTCTTCAATATAAAGTAAGTAGAAACGAACTTTCATATCCAGCTTCATACTGAGTACATGATTTCATTTAAATAAGGTATACATTTATACAATTTGTTGTTAATAGTTTTGTAAGTCAGACAGGAAGTCACGTTTCATGGGAACGTGCAGATTGGGTTCGTGACTTCGGCTCAGCGCATCGCAGCAGAAGCGTCGGAAACATCAACGTAGAAATTCTAAGAAATCGTTACCGGCAAAGTAGGAAATCGAGAAATGTAGGAAAGGCAGTGGGATATTACAGTGAGATATATCAAAACAAACCATAAGGACATAAAGGTTTTCGAGATAAATTATAAATAGTAAGAATAAGTAATAATGCAAATAATTTTTTATACTGACTGTAATTTAGTAGTTCATTAAATAATTACGTGATAATTTGGTATAATTGTATAAGTCACGAGACCAATTTTTTTAAGAGAAGCGGGCCCCAAGATAAATCTTGCGGCGGGGGGGCGAATTCTTACCGCCGCCAATACGCCAAACTTCGATATTCGATATGAGATCGAATCGTTTCATCTGTAAATAAGCATCCTTTAACTCAAGAATAAATCATATTATTCTTATTTTAAATTGTAGTATTAGTAAATGGGAAATGTAGCGCGCTATTGAAGTTTATCTACATAGTGCGATAGGAGGTAAGAGGTGGGTGGTAGGGGTATCGTTTGTAGGTGGGCGGTTAGCCAAAAACTTGGCCCACGTGAAGGTGATTGCAGGAGTAGTTAGTAATAGTAAGAATTAGTGATACTAGGAGTAGTGGGAGGTGGATAGAAGAAGATTTCACTTTTCAAATGTCACAGCTGGGACATTTAAGTGAAAAACTATAATTTTTTTGAGGTCCCGCCGGGAATTGAAACCGGAGTGATTGAGTAGTAAGCATGCTATCAGAGGGGCTAAATTTAATTTGATATCATGTCAAAAAATAACGTCATTATGTGAGGTACTCTTTATATCAGGTACTCCCAATGTTTCACATCTCTCCCCGTAAATGATTTTTCAGACTATAAGAAAGAATCGTGTAGAAACTTCACTCAATATTCTAAAAAAAAATTTTGAAGACTATTTCCGATGTATCGCAGTTTCTGAGGAGTATCGTCAAAGAAGAAATAAATATATTTTTCGGTATCTCGAAGGAGACTATATTACTTCCCAACATCTCTCCTTAACTCCATTACCCAAGTCAAACAATTAGGTAGAAGAGGTCTCATGACCTGAACCTCGCCAAAAGGCATAAAATAAATAAATGTGTTTGATCGTATATGGGAAACATGGAATCACAAAAGTCTAGTTAGAATTGAATTAGACATTTTGAGGTGTATTCCCTGGCTTGTTCTTCAATAAACCAAAATATTCTTTAATAAATTCTTTAGTCCAAGTACCCCAAGGAAAGATGTGTTGATCGATATTTCAAGTAACCGAACTTATCTGAGAGTATCATTCGCGTATTCCTACGGCAAAGAAATGTTTCATACTTTGGAATTCAATTACCATATAATGTAATCTACGAAAAATATATGTATTTTGTCAAAATATTGAAAAGGGAAGAAATGAAAATTCTGCTGTATTTGTTGCTATTGTCACCCGTGGCGGATCTAGACCGTAGTCAAGGGCTAACCGGGGAGGGGAGGGTCTGGGGACCATTTCTGTTTGAAAATCATGGTTTTACAACAAAGAATCTATAAATATTGTATTTTAAATAAAATACATCAACTTATCAAATAAATAATCAACAATCAATATTAAATAGTAACCAAGTTCATTAATTGTTTAAAGTGGCAAAGTACACCTTTATCTGATGAGAGTTCGGGCTAAGGGGGCTGAGCCCTCCCCCCTCCATAGATCCGCCACTAATTGTCACATAAATGAGATTAACGAAATATTCTGTCTAGAATAAGAAGTGTATTTTAAACATTCAGAATGTATTACTCCTACGCCATGTGGGGATGATCAAATCATTCCTCTGTTCCCAGCCGTTGAGTGGTGGCATTTAGAAACAAATGAGTCATGCCTCGAGGAGGAGGACCGCGTTGGAGATCAGGTCTCTGGACTCGGGGTTCGTTGCCGCGCGTGCGGTCCCGGCACCGGCGTCGCACCTCTCCGACCCACTGCCCCAATTGCAATGACGTAGTTCCCGAGAGCGCCGCGCGATTCGCTACTGCACCTAGCAACGACTTCGTCCAGAGGTCTCCTTCTTCTCCCACAGAATGCGTCAAAAGCCACTTGTAAAATAAGGTACCTTGTGAATAGACCTATAAGTACTTGTAGGTACTCTACTTGTAAAACAGACATTGGCGCTCGCCCAAAGAACAAACCAAAGAAATCATAAACATACTAAACTAAACGTTGGGAAAGTTGACGAAAAAAATTAACTAGTTAAAATTCAATGATTAAAAACTTGGTGATGAAAAAGTTAATTGCTGGGATACATAACCGATTAAAAGTTTAAAGTAATTAAATTCGTTATTAACTTTTTACAAAAAGGTAATAGTTAAAAGTTAATGTTTCAAACCTAGATAAATTTTAGAAAAAACTATTAAAACTTCAAATGCATTAAATAATTACAACTATACTCACGTATGACTTTAATATTTACGTATGACGTTCATCTTCAAAATAAATTGATTTCGAGCTTCCGATCAAATTCTTCCCCGCCTTTAAACCAGTCTGCCCCGTTACACTAAACAAAAGCTTTCAATTATCTAATGATTGTTTCCTGACTATTCCCATGTATAATGGAATTCTATAGATAATGAATTTTAATAGATTTATAAGCAATTTTATACCTTAAATCTAAAAAATTCGATTTAAAATATACTTCTGTAACTCATTATTTTAAAAGGTTTTCACTGCCGTATTAGTATTTACCTCATTCTGTAAATTTATCTAATTATTTTATTTATATATTTGTTTCATTAATTTAAACTCGCACTTTACTTACATGAATACACTTAGAATAATATTATTGTTTCTTAATGAACACGTATTTTAGTGATATAGCATATTACTCGCATTTTCACTGGTTTCTGTTGGGTACCAGAGAAATGATTGATGAGTTTGCTCTAAGATATTGTGTATCTATGCACAGCTTCGTAATCGCTCTGAATATTTCATTACATAAAATAATTCAACAAGACGGAGAAGATGTATCTTCAAATGTTGCAATAATTATGGCTTTCCTCATCTAAAATACCGTTTAATTTTGATTCCACATACATTTTGTACATATAAAACTTATTGGTTTAACTTTAAGCACAGCAAATTAACTTCCATTGGAAACATTTTTCTTTCTTTTCCAGGGGAGGATTTTAGTGTCATATTCCACATGTAATATGGATACATTCCTTTTCTTCCCATTTTCTATTTTCAGTAGTACCACTTTAGTTTTTGACAATCGTGTTTTTGCATTTTAACTTAGTAAGGTTTTATGGTACTAGAGGAACTGGTTTAATAACTCTTAATATATTATGATGTATTAAAATAAACAGGTGACTGTTGTTCTTCTAAAATCAATTGCAAAATTTTGACACAAACTAGTTTTCTTAATAAATTCCTCCAATAATTCGGGTTTGCATATTTAAAAGCTTCACAATTCAATCGCAACAACTAGGGTCATAGTATAACTCTTGCAGTTTAAGAGATGTTGCTTCCGCGAAGATAAACAGTGCACTTACTACTAAACACAAAATTGTCATCCTTTTAATTCCCAAATTCACAAAAAATGAAGATCTGAAAGCGAAAAACAGGTAATAATGGAAAAGATAGTTTCGAAAAATGAATAAAAAATATTTTACATTACTTCATACGTGAAATGCGTAAGAGCTTATTGTGAAGATTACATTTCCACAACTTGCAAGTGAAATTACTTGTGTAGAATAATTATATAAACACGTGTTGGGAATATATTATTCTTTCTCTCAAAATATTTGCAATGGTTACATTCCAGTGTTGCTCGATTTAAATAATTTTTTTGCGTGGTAATTATTGAAACATATATTATTGTTTATCGAGTAACAAATGAAATAAAATTATATAACACGTCGCAAATGAAATATATTGACTAAATTTGTGAATATATTTTTTATAGAAAAGCAACTTAACACACGTCAGTGGGTTTTCGGACCCATCATTTATGCTTTTATTGACTGCAGACCATAGATTCTTGTAATATTCTTGGAGCGCAGGAGTAATGTGTTTTGCGACAGTTTCATAACACTGCTGTAATTTTTTGGTTTTAAAGGAGGTGATCCATTCCATGCTTTTGGTAGAGTTCTAGAGCTTTACTTTGAGTGCATTCAACTGAAAGGGCGGCGCTCTGTTTGAAATAAATAAAATTGACAAAGATACAAAAATAAGGGATGGAATGTTCAAGTTCAGGAATGTTGTGCTGCGTTTGATGATATGTTTCGGAAACAAAAAATAAGCTTAAGAAATGATCTATCAATACGCCTAATGAAGACCATCTGGAGGAGAAGTACCAATATCAATACAAATTTACAGGGGCAATATGGGGATACAATTTTCGCTTGAATGTTTGCCAGCCGTTGAAACATAATTCTCATTTCGTAGAAGTTTCCTATCTCGTATACTTCTCTTTGCCATTTCGCTCGGGACGAAGTACATTCACTCCACTGTTATCTACTTTTTCCGCGTCAAAATATTAGAAGCCGGCGTTTAGACAATTGGGTGTTGGTCCTGCATTCCTCCAAAGAAGAACAAAGAAATATGATTGAAACTTCAGCTTTAAATATTTATGTGGTGTTACCTCGACAGCTCAGATTCTCATATTTGCGGAGTGTCCACAATGATGTCTTCTATAAAAGTAACGTGATTCAACAGTCTTTATGGGCTCTAATGACCTCGATGTTGACGAGCCCTAAATCCCCAGCCAAAAAAAAACAAAACAGTCGTTAAAATGTTGGCCATGGTTGTAGTTCCAAAGCCGAGACAGATAAAACTGAAAAATTTAAGTTACTTCTCACTTGACTTAAAATTCTTAGTATACATGGTATCATGTATAGTACACTGAGAGAACAGGTTTTGATGAGAGATCCAAATCCGCAGGAAGAAAAGAACTTCTCCAAACCTTTGGATGTGATCATGAAGAACGTATTAGAATGTCTTACTGAAGAAGGTACATTTTTTGTAGCATACGCCGACAGTCTTGCTGTTATAGTTGAAGGGAAATGCAGAAATCAACTTTAAGATAGATAAATGATGGATAAATTGGTACAGTACTGTGATTCAATACAGTTCATCTTATTACCAAGTAATATGCTGGGAATTGGGGTCGGTTTATCGAAATCAAATCGGAGGAACCCGTCAATTAAAATCAATGATTTAAAAATGCAAATTGTGAGGAAGATAAAATATTTGGAAGATGTTCTTGATGAAGAATCACTATTTCACGACCATGCTGATTACGTGATTGAAAATGCAAAAATGATTTATAACCAATCATTGCGTGTCGGATTTAGCAAATGTAATATTGAGAATACAGGTGGATTGATTGTGTAAAGGTACGATTCGGCCAATGCTAGGTCTGGAGATCTTTGCATAAACCTTGATTACGCTGAATGTCTTTAATGAAATTTTGAATAGTTTTGCTTACGATGTTGTCCATACTCTCTTCAAGAACGACTCGTTAATATTCATATGAATTTCGTCATTGTACGTCTTTCGGCAATCTGCAGGCAGCTAACGATGGTGTTAAATTGCCCACCATTCGTTGAAGATATTGTTGAAGTATAATCTAGTAGCAACACTTAAAATAAAGGTTTCTATCAATAAAAATCATGCAGTGAAAAAGTTTATTTCAAAATGTTCATCAATTAGTTCATAAATAATAAACTTACAAAATATTCTTATATAATAATTGACATTCGACTTCACGGCCCAAATTATTCTGTTTTGGAATCCAGAATTAAGTTTGGGAAAAGAAAGTATCTCGTTGGTTCACTGTCAAGAGAGGTTTGATAATCAAAAATAAAACTGAGAAAAAAGGATTCTCCTCCAAATAACTTGTTCCCTGATATTATAGACGTATAAAGGAATAATTTGTCAGTTAACCTTTTATCATAATTATCATAAAAAATTAATGCACTTTATCTTCATTTAATACCCTTCCCTCTCAGTTCTGAATTGTAAGCAACATCATCACACAATTACCTTGTGCTAAAGGTGCTCTTCTATTCTTGTACTTTATCACTTTCTTTATTTCCAAGTTATGAAGGTAAAAATACTCTCATTTTCAAATGCACCATGATTAAAATGTCTTGAAGTTTACCTGAGTACTCGGTTCAAAAACCATTGTAACGTTATGCTTCTGAAAAAAGACCTCCAACTCTGTCGCAAATATCTCTTGAAAACTGTGCTGTGATGCGTTTCATTGACAGGGGTGTAATTTCAGAGATTTCTGAGATTCGTTTCACTTCTGTGTCTACGAACATTTAAAGATCTACCACTGTTATCACTAATTATTACTGAATAATAGCAAACTATGTCAGAACGCGCGATTTTCTTGAGAATATTTCTAAAAATTCGAGACGAAATAGTTGAACGACCCTCTAAATTGGCGTTTGAATGAGCTTGTTATTAACCAATGAGAAAGTAGGTACCGTTTATACAAAAATTAATTTTCCTGATTTAAATAAGGATGAATATAAGAAAATGAAATTTCTGGTATGTACAGATGGGGAAGTTTTTAGTGGTGTTGTGATTCTTTCATTCTATCCACATTTCATTAAAACGAGGCAAGAGTATTTCATGGGCCACCACCGGAAAATAGTCTTCGACGATTTTCAGAACTTAATTTGGTTCCTGGATCGTGACCATTTAGATCGTGTTCCAACGTCGCGTGTGGTTCTTTGGATTATCAACTGAGATTATTGATAGGAAACAATGATAAAATCGTGAAATCTCTCATTGGCTTTCATTTCTGAAATTATAATTCACGTAGCCTTAACACATAAATAAGAATTCTAAGCATCATATATTGCAGACAAAACTACTAAGCAGATGTTTCGCCAAAATATGTTGAAAAGTGAGAAATACACTTTGAAACCATGAAAAGAAGAACCCAACCAATAAACTCCCATTAGTTTCACTGTAGAGATCATAAATTTCCGAGGCATAAAATTATCTTTCTTTGGGATGATCTAAGTAAACATTTTTATCTTCAACTGAAAGAATCACTTGTATTATCTTGAACCAAATGTCTTCAAGAAATAATTTTTGATTCTTGACATCTTCGTAAGAGAGATACAATTACAGCCTTGGGTATCCCACGGATCCCTAAAGTTTTAAGCTGGCTGACTTAATGGTTCACTCACATTACGGATGATTCACACGAAGAACAAAGTGATTTTGTTTATACGACTCGTCATGTTTCTCAAAATTTCGTGAACAACTTTTGCTAGGAAGGATGTGAATAGACCGAGGAACTTCCTGAGTTTTCTTGGCTACCAGCCGTTGACCCAAGAGCCAAACTCAGTGCCAAGTGGGTCAGTCGTCCCTCCATACCCGTAGTGCTCTGAGACCAAGCCTTCGTTGTACACGTCGTGGTCGGAGCGAGTCATTCGCAGCATGAGCCACCGACCAATCGTTAGCAGCAATGCCAATTTCCCCGACACCAGTGCCTGCAAAACATGTGCAATTGTTAGTGCGAGTTCCATTTCTGTAAAGAGGCACGTACACGAGGCTAGTGAACACCGCTTTTCATCACCACTTCTTGACGCCGCACAGTGGAGTATATCGAGGCGAAACCAGACCAAAAGTATCTTATCCAGTAAACTTGGCGAATTATGGGAAAAAATCATTTTTAAGTATATAAACAAATGTTGTGTCCATTGTTCATGTTAAGAAAATTTATGTTAAGCTTCTTTTTTATTGTTTATATAGATTTGATACATAACCTCTCGAATCAATAATACATTTTATTTAACATGACATTTGTTTTTATGCATATAAACTATAATTCGCCATAATGCATTAAATTCACCGGATAAAATTCTTTTGGTCAGGTTTCGTCTCAATATACTCCACTGAACGGCGGTACGAAGCGGTGTTGAAAAGCGGCGTTCACTTGTCCTGTGTACATCCCCCTTAACGAAGCACAAGAGGGTCACATTTTCGCGACATTAACGGGCCTTGATGACCTCGGATAAAAGGAAATGGCAGATACAAGGGAACAATTATAGATAAACACAAAGTATATATTTTATGCCCATTTATTGTATTGGTGTATTGCATTCAAGACAAATACGAAGAAGGTTAACTGTGAACATAAGTTGACTTAATCAATTTTTTAAGTATTACAATATTAAACTGCAACATCATTGTTCTTAATATAGAAAGTGTACAATTGTTCATTTGTACGAATTTCGTCCTAAAAATACCGATATTTTCCATGTATTAAAAAGTTTTAAAGTTAATGAAAGAAATAGAAAACAACACATAAAAGAAGTAGTTTCGGTTTCTTCCTTCGTCGGTCACGTAGATACAACCGATTCATCTCTCTTCGGCGCACGTGGACCGACCGTTAGATGAATGGAAGAAAAGGAGAAGGGTAAGGTGAATTTTGAAGAATTTAAAAGAATTCACCGTTGTCTAGTTCACTGCTGTTTAGCATGGGAGGGGACAGGTAGAGATGGATCTCTTTACCTACTCCTCTACCTGTCCACTCCCACCTAAATTGCATAATAAAAATTTTTCATGGGTATTTAAATGTCATGATTTTGGAAACTGTCCCCAAACATTCCCAATCCATATATGAAAAAGGTTGACAATTGAAAAACACGTGAAAAAGGTTTCATCTGGTCCCTAGGAGCCTCTACCCATCCCGGTTTAAATAGACATCAGTAAATTCCTCAAAATTCAAATTTATTTTCTACTTTTCTTTCCTTTCATCGAACGGTCGATCAATGTAAACCGAGGAGAGAAGAATCGATACATTGTCTATGTGACTGACGGAGGCAGAAGCCGAAACTGTTTCTTCAAATATGTGAGTTTCATTTATGTGTTATATTTTCTATTTTCTTCCCTTATCTTTAAAACATGTTAATTTGTAGAAGGCAGTAGTGACCCTTTATTTCCAAGATTTCGGGGATATTTACCATATTATGCACGTTGGTTTAAACGGAATTTCGATTAAGAACTCACTTGAGACTTCGTTCTAAAAGCTGTCTGGACTTAAATATGAAACAGTTTGAAAATTTGAAAACCTTTATTCCAACATTTATTCATATGAAATATTTAAACAGGATCGAAAAATTTTATTTACGAGATAATCTTGAAATGTCTATTTTATGCTGGTTTTGACTGTTTTTGTATGAAATTGAAGAAACTTATTCTTAACTTTTAAAATATGTTAAAAAAATAATGGTGCAAAAGAGATTTACACGACGATAATATCCTTTTTCATGAAACATGAATAAACGTCAGCAGGACAATGTCAGCTGTCTTTCGAAACTGAAGCTAGTTTGCTGTACGTCTTCTTTAAACAAAATATATAAGATGCATTAAAATGTGAATGTTGGAGGAAATCGGAAGGTAATAACAATTTAAGACCATAGTTTATACCCTCTGTCGCTTTTTATGAAATTAGTAAAAAAGAATTATGTTCCTTCATTTCTAGTGTTAATAATTTTTATAAATTTTGATAAATATTAATTTGACACAGAATTACAATGGTTATAGCAACAATGGAACGTATCACATTTGCAGTCATCAGATTAGCAGTAATTGATAAAGGTTTTAGATCTTCCTAGGTTTCATAGAGCAGGAAAGAATTTTGTCTAAAAAAATTAAAATTTGAACTGTGAAAGGGCATTTGAATTAAAAACTTAACTCACAATATTCGAAATAAAATATTGTTTGTTTACACCCTTTCATTATGGAAATGAGAAAATTCCCTCATTCTTTAAAGATACACCAACGGTGATTCCTTCAGCACGTGATAGCTGTCTCTTCGTGGTTCAAACGAGTACCACTAGATGCCGGGCGCGTACATTCTACTACGTCTTGCAGTGCATTGGAGCATACGATGTAGCACTCAGAAATAATTTATTTGCTCTATGGTCCAGTAGAATTTCTTCGATATATATATATCGAAGCAAATTTTAGTCTATATAAGAGGAAGTATGATAAGCTTCCTCGACATCTGGTTTACTAATAAGGAAAGACGTACATCTTAAGACAAGGTAATGTTTTCATATCTAATGAAATGTCATATCTATATATTTGTCCCCAGCTGACAATAAATCGAAATATCTGGCTTCCAGATGTACAGTAGTATTAATAAAATGGTAGGCCAGGGTAAACAGAAAATAAGTCTGTGTTTCGTGCTATTTGATGTATCCAATTACCCTGAATATAAAAATAGCGTCATCGTAATGAGTCACTCAAATATTACGTAAGCTGAATATTACGTTTTTCATTCCCCCCACCCCCATGAAAGAAAGCGAAAGAATTTTACCAACCCTTTCTTAATCTCACGCAAGAGTTTTTGATCTAATGAAAGAGACGATAAAATGTTAATTTGTATATAACTGTTTGTAGTTAAACCAAGGTGTTATGGGATATTAAATAATTACTGCACAAAACTACATGCAGGTTATAATAAATTATCGTGAAATAAATTAAATTATATGTTAGTAAATTTATTGAAGGGAGGTATTGCAATTCGACTTTAATCAAAAACATAAATTACGGGGATAATTGTAGCACGATTTCGGATTACAAGGGTCGTTATGGCATTTTTGTATGATCAATTTCTTCCGTGCTCAGGAATTATTTTGATAATGATATTACATACTCTCATAATAACTGAAACCTTACGTAAGAATTTTGTTGTAACATTCCTTCCCTAAGAATTTGTGTTCCTTTCCCGTTCCCTTTGATAATTACGTAGTATTTGAATGATTCCAAATACGAATTAAACCAGCAGAAGTTTCATTTCTTCTTCGAGATGAAAAGTTAGAGCATTTGTTATTGTGTACAACCTACTGGTACACTCCACTCATTACTCATCTGATAGTGAAGGTCTGGCATATCTTAAAGTATATTGGTTTTCTCTGTTCGTCTAACCTGTATGGCCGACGTTCCGAGCATGAAGAGCATCGGAGGCACCACTAACAATTGGATTAACAGCGGCACCATAAGAATAGCGGGCACCTTCAGTTCCTCTTGTTTTTTCTTCTTCTTTCTTCGATGTCCATGAACGTCTTCACCTTCTCCCAAGCCACCTCCCAAGCCCCCAAGTCCTCCTTGTTTGTTGCTGCGTCCTGTCGAAAATCATGAGTTGCCGTAATTTCTCCCATTTCAATAACAATGGTTCAAGCATCAGATTTACCATTTCACGATATCGCGATATACTTTTTGTAAAGGAACTTGTTAGGAAAATGTAAAGTGGAAATAACACCTAGGATATTGGAGAAAACAGTCTGGTTGTGAGTAGGTAGGTTTGGATATGAGATCCAAATTCAGAGGAAGGAAAGGATAACTCCAAATCTTTGGATATGGCATCATTACTATGTATGATGAGTACCTTGTTAAATAACCTCATTTTGGAAAACTCAAGAAACAGAAGGAGATCGAGAAACAGTTGACGAAGAAGCTCTCTCGAAGATGAAGGGAAAAGAACCTAGAGTGAGCAGAGATCTGCGGCAAGAAAGAAGAGGAAAAGAGTATAGACGACCTCTGCTCCTGATAGGGATATGGTTATTATATTATTATTATTATTATTATTATTATTATTATTATTATTATTATTATGTAGCACTCTCTCCGGTGTAACTCAAAAATAATTTACCTGGGCACGGGTTTATGCAACCTAGAGAGGTAGGTTCGGGCGTTATTACGATAAAACTCTTCTGACCATTTTACATGTATATTGTCAATGTGACGTATTATTATTATTATTTATTTCTCAATTCATCTCCAATTCTTGTTTTGCTGAATCACTTGACTCCATCCTTTCCACTCAAGATATACTCGTAACAATCAAAGTCACAAAGCGACGCAAAACAATGTTTTCAACATCAATTGCATCAAAATTACAAAAAATTTATATAAATTAGAATTAACCTAATTGTTTATGTGCAGTTATAGTTTATAATTTAATTATATTTTGTAAGTTGGAGCCGTTGGTTTCGTCATTCGTGCTCATTTGTATGTATCATCATTGTAAGGTAACATCAAACACATTTAGGGCCCTTGATCGGAATTGATGGGATGGTCCCTAGCTTGCTTCCGGAGACCTCCATTCAACATAACAAAATTAATCCGGAGAGTAAATTACTTTGTTGTCCTCCACGTGATCTTACGCAGTTTGTACTACTTTTTTGACAATAAATTTATATTTATCTAAGGGATTTATTTAAGAGATTTATTTTATATGAGGGATATAATTTATATTTATTTAACGGAAGAAATATCAAACGAAGTTTTCAAATGAAGTATTTAATAAACTGATTTTCAGGAACTGAAAATGAAGCGAGAAATCATTTTGATATGAGGAACGTGACAATCTGTAGATACATTATTCATCACTATCACATTAAGTTCAAGCAAGTTATGATTTTCGTATTGCTACATAAATATCGAATTAACGGTACCATTCACCCAAAAATTTATTCCATTTGGACAAAAAATACTTTGTAATTTGAAGGGGAAAAATACCAGAATGCAAATTTTTCGTGTAATTAATTAGTTAGGACAACTGGGAATTTCGTAATTCATAAGCTATTCAAAACGAGGAACTTGACTGTCAGGAATTTAAATTCCATTAAACATTTCACGAGCTAATAAAAGATGTACATAAACTTTTCGTTCATAGTAAATTTCTTTCCTAGTAAAAAGCACATCGTCTGAAAGATTACATAAGTCATTTAAATAGGAGAAATGACATTTTTGCCCTTACAAGGAAACTCCGGAAATCAACAATTCACATTCTTTATTTTCATCAGTCTTAGAAATTATACGACTCACCTGACGGGTTTTATTTCTTTATTATACAATTTTTTTAAATAATTGAAGTACGTTTCAACGTAAAGATTGCTTTTTATTCATTTAAATCTTCCTCTACGTGTTTTGATTTCTTTAAGTTATTTTTATTTCAAAATTTTTAATCGAGTATTATCGAAAAATTTCTGTAATTATTTCTAAAATACAGATCGAATATTCGCTATTGATAACTGCCAAATCACTGCTTTTGTCAATTCGATTTATTCATATTGTAATTATAATATAACTTTTCAGTAAATAGATAAATTGATTTATCCATTATCTGAAAAGCTGTTATACGCCCGAAAAGTGTCTATTTTAAATTTTTAATATAATTTATTTTAATCGTATTTCCAGTCACAATGTTTAGTTCACCAACTTTTCGGTCCTTACCAATGAGAACCTTATCAAGATGTGCTCTAGATAAAATAAATATGAGTGCCAATCGTTACAAAATCAGTTAATGAAATAATAATAAAAATAATAACATGTAATATTGTAATCCAATAATGGAATCTCACAATGGACTAATTAACATCATATATACTTACAGGGGACCATAAACATAATGATCCAATCATTAAAAACTGTAAAAACCACATCAAACAATATAACACAATATTTTGGGAGCATTTTTAAATCCAAGCTCTCATGTCAAATACTTTAAATTTGTATGCAGAAGCATATCACTTAAATGTTTTTTCAATCGTGACTTCGGACATAATGAATATATCTGAAAAATATATTTTAGAATAACCTCTAATAATAATAATAATCATCATCATAATAATCATAATCTGAAAGAAGAAGAAAATTGAATTTTGCGTCTGTATTTTTTTCATTTTACGGATTGTTAAATGAATTGTTCTTGTCAACCCAGAAAACGTGTGTACACAATTTATTTTCCTCCCTTGTCCTATGTAAAAATTTGAATTAAATGTGTGATTACCACATGAACAAAGAATGGAGATTAAAAGAAATACAGACCACACGTAGAACTTTAACGCACGTTAGCACGTAGCATTTTTCAAGTCTTTCATTGTTTTTATGATTTGTGGCAATGAAAATGGTTGATTCGATCAGACAGTGGTCTTGAACCATTGTATTTCATAAAGAAAAACTCTTCCATCCTTCTCTTTTAACTACTCGTAATAGTTACTACACATGTAGGAGTCATTAATATGAACTTCACAAATAGATACGAATCAATTTTCTTGCATTATAATCTACTGGAGAGATAAAAAGTTGCAGCGTGAAAGGATCGAGCTAACTGAAATATAAAGAAAAGAAACAAAAAGATATGACTTGTCGAAGTTCTATAGTTCCAACGGTATGTTTTTATAATACGCATTCTTGTACAGGCTGCTTTTTTTCTATACGTGCTATTAGCGAGTCGTGAACTAGTTTATTTCCCTTCTCTTCACTGAATAGACTTCTGGTATTGAGTAAAGAATGCGAGAATCCTTTGAGTAATAATTTGAACGCTCGGAATCTTTTAAATGTTTTTCACAGAAGCAATGCATAAGTGGATACTAAGAACCGAGCAAAAGGAGAACCAGTAGCTTTTGAAACTCATTTTTCGTGGGTCCTTGACTGGAAACCCGTCTACATGTAGCCTACTAGGAATGAGTTAAGAGATTTCTTTAATTTTCCAAACAATTAAATGGCTTAGTAAACAGTGGTACGCATGGACGCCTGATTCATTTCTAAGTTGAAATGTCCTTGCTATGCAAATTAATTAGAAAGGCAGAATTTTTAATCTCTCAAATTAAAGAGTCTAAGTTAAAGAGATCCGACTGTAAGCCCCAGCGGTTACTTGAGGTATGTGACAGGACTCAATTGCGAGTTCGCAAAGCCCGGATCTATATTGACTACAAAAGTGAAGATCAGCATTTTTGTATCTGCTAAAACTACAAAAAAAATTCAAAGTCAAATAAATGTGTATAAAGATGGAAGCCATAAAAATACTATGATGAAAAGGAAATTTTGTTTTAAAATCTTTATTACTTTTTTTCAGCGGCAATTATTAAATTATTTCAAGGTGTACGATTTTGGATGTTTGGTTTTATTTAAAAAATGAATTTTAAACGCTCTCCTGTCCAGTTCGCGTGGGTCCCGCTCCCTCACATCCTCTTTGTTTCAATTACGCCGGTTTCTCGGAAGTTTTGAGAGCTCTAGTTTTCGAAACATCTTCTGCAGAGTGGCGAGCCCCCGTGCAGTTGGCGCCTTGAGCTGCAACTCCTCGCCCCCTCCCCCTTCCGTAGATCCATGTACGGTTCGCTGACACACTCCAGCCGATTGGACTCTTCCCGTCCCAGAACAAACCATGTACTTATATTGAAGCTAGTTGAGGAATTCTGGTCGTTGTGGCACAAGTGAACATACCATTTCCTAAATTTATACATAACAGAGAAGCATGTGTCCTTCCTGCAAGAAAGGAACAAAACTGATTTCCGTTGGAAAGTGTGTAGATTGTTCAGGCCGTTCATCGAACAAGTTCCCTGAGGAGTATCGAAGAGAATGATATGTGCGCCGGGTGAAACGCATTTTCAAGCGGATCGAATGGATGACAGTCCCTCATTAATTATATTGTTACCGGAGTGAACTTTTATGATCATTATATTCGATCGTTCCTACAAGAATAAAAAATAAAGTGCAATATAATTAATTACTGATAGACTAACGTAAAGTTGCCCTGTTTGGTAGAAAAGACCCATAAAATGGCATGATATTCTGGTTATGTGTCCGGAGGGTCCGTTGGAGGAACTGTGTTTCTATTTCTGGAACAGATTATTAAATAGAGACACCTATTTTCGTAACAGAGTGATATATAGAAACACCCTACAAGCAATTATTCCATCAAAAAAGTAAAAAGTTTCCCCTCCTTTACACGTCTCAATTGAAACTATTCTGCCCGTTAGATTAGCTATTTTTTCTCGTGCTGTACAGACGTGTGTTGAATCCCGAAATCCTTCTTACCTTGGTGCACGATATCCGGCGTACGCGCCAGATGGTGCTCGAAGCGTTGCACCAACTCGCGAACAGCTGCCACCAGTTGCTCCGCGACGCAGCGAATAAGGCGCCGTTGCGCATGCGCTTCCTCGCCCGGCAAGAGAGGTGGCGCAGGTACGCGCGGGTCGTCGGCAGCCTCTTCACTCAAGTGCAAGTCGCTCTGAAGCTGCCGCAAGCAAATCTCGTACCTGGGACATGGCAGAATTCTTAGAATAGATCAACGGACTCATGTGCTAGACAGACTTTGTGGAATGTTGACAGGCGTAGACACGACGAAAATTAAAATACATGAGTGAAAAAACGTTTCTAAGGAAATTTAGTAAGGAATATCTCCCTTAACGAGTTGACCATGGTACTTGAAATGATATCTTATACATATAAAAAACTGAAACTGTTTCATCCAGTGTCAATGACTTTTAAGTGTTTTATTTTCTATTTTTATTTAACTTTAAAACGTTCTAATTTATAGAAGACAAAATTACTGTATTTTAGTAATTAAAACGTTAACAAATAATAAAAAACAGAGACAGGAACACATATAGTCACTCACATAGTTTCGGCCTTCAGCTTCGTCAGTCGTAGATAAGCTAGGTGAAGGTCAAAACTGTTTCCTCCAAAATGTGAGTGAAAGTTTCAATAAACTTCTGAAACGTAAATTTGTGTGACTGTGTGTCTGTGATTCCACCGCGTAGGGCAAAGACAGATGGGTCGAGAACAACGAAATTCCGTAGGCGCGTTATACATGAGCACCACCCGTTGGCTCTTTTCATCGAAATTCGATTTAGACGTTTTCTTACATCAATGGCACTTTACAAATAATGTGTGTGAATAAATCAAAAAGTTCTCGCGAGCATCACATCTCAGATAGTTTTAAATATACGATTGTATTTACGATCATACTCTCTTCCTGACAGCAACGATGTTCACGACTCAAAAATAATATATTATCTGCATAAACGTTTTATATGGTAAAATATCTCTTTCACAAACCTTCAGTTCGTACTACTACCATTGAAGCAAGCATGGTGCAGGATTCTCCGAAAAACATAGGAGATAATTTTGTCATACAGCTTTAAGAACAGTTTCTGGGTAAACCAAATCACTCTAAAGGTGTACTAATGAACTCCGGCAGAAATCGATAAATTGCTAAGGGATTCACTGAACGTAAAATTATCTCAGTTCCCTCAATCGATATTATATTTTAATCTATGTGGCATTCCATGTGTTTCACGGAGCAAAAATTGCGGGTAATTTTGATGTTCGTCGTGCCGGGAAAATTCTTAAACAGTTCGTACCTGTCACGCGTTTGTAGCTCGCGGTTCTTCAAATACCAGGTTACTCAGCTTCTTTATCATTATCTTGACACATCAATTATCTCAGGAAGGATGAGAATGTGGTGTTAGTACACGCGCATTAACTGGAGCACCGGTCAAATTCGACGTCTCGCATCCAGCTCTCGAGAAGGAGAAAATGTCGATAAAATGTCTCCGATAGATGCAGATGAGCTATGATCTTGAAATTATTTTTCATTATGTACAATGCAAAATATTTTTTCCTAACCTCAAATAGTTTATTGTGTATGTTCTCCGTGAATAAAAAGATCACTAAATCAAGACTAGCTAGCATTCGTTGTTCCAACACTACACTGAATTACCGAAATACTATGGACAAATAAAGAATAACCTGTATTGAGATGCATAGCCCCGACACAGGATATTTCAAAAATGGACGTCCCGTCCTTTGGTCCCAATGTCGTCATAATTCAATGTGCAAATCAGATTGAATGTTTATGCAATAATGTTTTCCTTCTTGATTTATTTTCAATGTAATGTTTATTCTTACAGGAATCTATGGTTGTTTTAGAATTCGAGAAGCTAAGTGTGCGTTATTTATATGAAGCGACCGCAAGTACATATTTTCACGCACAAAACTCTACTAAAGCCTTTAGAGAAATTGTTAATTTTTTTAAAATACTCGTACATACTCAATTACTTTAATAATTAATAACTTATTAATTTAACTTAGAACAAAATAGTTTCTAAAATCCATATATACTGGATATTGAGGATTTTTTATTGAGAGAGTAGCTATGTTTCAAACGACGAATAATCTTTGACCTGGAATCTAAAAATCGAAAAATTAAAAAGGTTAAAACATAATCGTAAACAATTGAACCAAAGGAGCCTCTCCGGAAGACAGAGTAACCCTTTAATGTTGTACTGAATATCTTTCTCGATTAAATGGTACATTCACAAGAAACATCCAAGATGTGCGTAAACTTGAATCCCACAACTCTCGGAGTGAGGCTCATGCCCTAATGTATCACGCTGGATGTCCTTTAGTTGCACGTACCTACAAAGCATACGCCAATATATTTCGGAGAGGAATGTCTTCGAAAAATTATGGCAATAAAATGAGAGCAATATCAAGGTCACCAGTACACGGGTGTTTAAGCCTTGGGCGGTCGCAATGGAATTTCGTTATTCCAGGTGGCGCAGGCAGAGAATGTCTACCCATGTATTAAATCGCGTCCACGACATACTTGTTCTTGAAACCTTCAATTAACGCGAGGATAATTGAACAAGATTCAAGAAGAGGAAGCTTAATAGAGTCGAAATGTTTTATGACTCTATTCTGGTCGATGGGAAATATATTCCGGTAGATTAAGAGAAAATTTTGTTTGTACCGTACTTAGCGAAACGCAAATATAATAATACCGGATCAAATGATCTATAGAGATCTATTAATTAGAAACCAAGACAATGCACCACTGCTGTTGCAGAGTAATTTCCACGGTGTATATCTGCATGCCAATTAATCAAGAAATTAATGTGCAGTTGTTTACATTGGAACATTAACTTCTATTGTAGTGTTTACATATTAATCCTGTTCAAATGTAAATAGAGAGTGGAATATTTTACCTGTAAATCAAATCTACTTATGTAATTTTATACGTTCAAACATTACTCCTTTTGAAATTACAATTTAATTCCACATTATTTTCGAGTTCATGAAATATTAATGAAACAAAATTGTAATAATTTGAAGAAAAATTGCCAACATATTCAAAGATATCTTTAAAACCCGCTCAAAATCCACCGCTTTCCATGCATCGCTTTGATGTTATACTTCTATGTTTGTTCCATCAGTTTTGGCTAGTAGGTAACACATATGAACACCTTAGTTGAAAGTTGCAATGATTGGTATGTAGCAAAAAGCTTCATTTTAGGAGACCTGTCTCCAGGTCATTTTTTGTTCTTTTGTTGGGGGGGGGGGGAAATAATTACTTTCCAGATACTTTAGATTACTTTTATATACGTGTCAAAATATTGCATCTAATTTAGTATTTGTTCTTACGTGATCAGTAATTAAATATATTTGTCACACTCTTTTAATGAAGAGTCGGCTTTATAATAAAATTAATTATAATAAAAACAACCTTTTCATAAGGAACCGGTGAGTACTGAAACTATATTATTTAAATGATGAAGATTATTATTTAAATGATGAAGATGAAATGATGATGAAGAATTTATCATGATGAAGATTTTCTAGTGCTTTATAATGAAGCTGGTCTTCTGCAGCCACTTAATATAATTAATGTCATTATTATAATTTATTATTATTCCTTATTATTTCAGCAAGTCTATGAAGCGTCTGACTCTTCATCAGCGATTAATAAAATGAATGTCTTATAAATATATGCGGAATATATATTTTGGTACAAATAATACCATGGTAACTGTTCATTTTTGTGTGTGTAATTATTTCCTAATTGTAAAGTTACTTATTTAAGAACTACAGAAAAAGAATAATTTTATTATTTCTGAAGAGATATGGATGTATTTCCTTTATTATGAATGCCCATTCGATATTTGCGTAAATACTTGCACACTTTATTCCAACGAGTCAATTTGTTCATTGTATAGACATGTCGTAAAACCAATGCATATTTTGAAGTCGGAATCCACTACTCAAAGCTTAAAGCATGTATTTAATTATTTTTATTCCTAATTGACAAATTTTCTACATGCAACTTTAAATATATTTTCATTTCTGCACGAGTAAGAATTTTATCAATTTTATTAAATACATTTATTTATTAATCAAATCCTATTTCATTTCAACTAAATAAGTTTATAATAAAACAAAACAAGTTTCAAAAATAAAGAAAGTTATTAATATGTTATAAGTCACAGTAACTATACCTCCGATTCCTCGATGTCATTGCTGTCTGGTAACAGCGTACTGACAAGCGTTTGGACTTTTGAGGGCGTTTCTTCAGCAGCCAACGAGTATTGAGCGTATTAATAAACAAAGTTTAGTTAAATTTTAATTGAAGAGGATTAATTATGAGAAATATTAAGTAGAAGTTATATAAGAAAGTGTCATGCGGACTTTCATCAAATGTAACTACAAATTTTCCATTTAGTTCTCAGCGAGATTTTTGTAGGAAACTCTTTTGTTCTAATCGTCGCAATATAGTTTTAGCGCGTTGGAAAACATTGATACAATTTTCCGTTAACTGACTTCAGAGCTTTTTCGCCTCCTGTTTTTTTTCTGGCGCAATAAGACACGTGAGGATCTGCTGACCACCAGCCTCTATATAAAGAGCCGGAAAAACTTCAGTATTTTTGTAAAATAGATGGTTGGAACATTAACGCCCTGCTCTGATTTTATTTTAGTGTTACAGCGCATATAAAAATGATCAAATCGACTGGCGAATGAAGATCCACCATCATCCACCCGTAAATATCAAGAATGTCCTGTCCACGAGATCTAGTCTCTGTAGATCCTATTTCCGAAAATGATAATAATTTTTATTTCATTGATAACAGGAACTGAAACGTTTTTTCTACGCATTGTATTGCTCGTAGAATAACATATCGACATATCGCAATGTGTATCGAGACTCTCTTAGCTGATTAATAAACTCAGTTGTTTTTTTTTGGAAAATGATTAGTTCGAATATATTTTATTGGTATCCAAAATACATAACAAATACCTCCTCTCGTCATGTATTACAATAAAATTTCGTGGAAAAATTCGGAAAATCGAAAGACGTATCGAAGAGAATATACTCGAATTCTTGTGTCTTGCTTCTTTGCGGGTACAAGTCACCTCGAGCATTTTGGTCATATGCAACAATAGAGCAGTGAATTAAACTGAAATGCGGTGAAGCGGCGCACAGATACATCTCACGTTGCACTGTCGACTAACCAATGAATACGTGTAGAGTTTTTAGAAATTAGCATAAATCTCCTTGTTTTAATTCCGAACCCCAATCGAAATAAACCTGACAAAAATAGAAGAAAGTCTTAAATAATTTTAATGATGGTGATAAACTTGTACGGAAGATTATAAGATAATGGTTACCCTTATTTCGTGATTTGATGACAGTCATACCTTTCACGGCCAGTCAACCAATGCTGGGCGTCATTCTTCTCTCCTGCCTCTTCCTCTTCTTTGGTTGTTTCATTATACGTAGTTTCCCTGTTCTCGTCCTTCTTCTTTCCATCATCCACCTCGTTGTCTTCATCCAATATCCTTGTTGTAAGATCCTCTTTCGCCTGCTCTGTCGTTGGGTCCTCAGACGTGGACGAAAGTGTGGTCTCCTGCGAATGTTATATTTTAGGATAGTTAGTTTATTATTACTCAGAACACTCAAAATCAAAAGAAACATTGGATCATTCTCTCAATTCGGGCGACTCAAGCAAGCCACGTGGTAAACGAGTACAAGTTCTCATGAAACACTTCATTCCTGTTTCATTTCTCAAATAACACGTTTTATTTGTTCATCATATTGGTAGAAATGTCATAGATGAGTGCTCGTGATAATTTCTGATTGCTACAACTTTCATCGCTTCGTTACAACTGAGAACTAGAGGTATTTCTTTGCCATAAACAGTCGTGATGAGAGGATATTTTTGAGTATTTACCTTACTTTTCGCATCTACGTAATATCTCGTTGATTTTCACATCTTCTGTGATTAGATGTTACCTTTGTGAGCAAGAAACTACTGTTGGGGGACTTGACCTCCGAGAACCCACGAAGAGAACCCGTAAGAGAAAGCCTTTAGAACGGACCGAGGAGAACAGACGACTCATCTAAAGTAGATATTGTAGTCCTCTTTATCTGATCTATGTCACCAACATACTAATCATGCTACAGCAAAAGACATCACAGACACAGTGATTACAATGCCCTCGAACTATTATGGAACTTCGTTAGTGATGATGAAGTGCTTTTTTTAACAAAGGAAAATAATTAATTCATGCATATATCAAAATCAACTTTCGGTTACTGAAGTTCATCTGAATTCTCAATTGCGTCCCCAATAATCGCATTGAGGGAAATACAATATCATTATTTTCTTTAATAGTTCACCGTCCACCGTACGGTTTCCTTTCTCATACCTTTACAGTTATTACGAATACATCATAAAATACTGAAGTAATTACAAAGTGGAAGGGTGCTTCTTCTCCTTGTAGGAAATCCAAGTTCATATTATTTTGCGACAACATAAAAATAACGTTCGTGTTGAGTAAAAAGGATTCCAATATCTTTCGCGAAAATAACGTATAATTCTTAAAGTGTTGGATTGGTTAATACGTTAGGTCCCTATTTTAGAAGTAGTAAATTTCTTAGAGATGCACACCTACTATTGTGGTTTTTACTCATTTTGACGTTTCTCTCGTCCAGAATAAGAAGGGGCTGCTTTACGAGACGTCATAGGACAATGTTTTTATTCGTCATTGTCCATTGGTTTATTCTCGAACAAGGAAAAGGAAACCGTTTAAGAGTTTCGTTCAATTAACCAGATAACGATGCCGAATTTCCCGAGAATATGCATGACGAATATTTTATATAAGAAAAATCTATTTGAGAAACAAGTAAGAGTAAGGTAGCCCAAAAATAAATCAAATAGATAAGAAAAACGTTCATGTTATAATATCCAAGTGATTTCGTGAATTCATTTCTATGATAGCAAGGAGGTAGATGTCATTAACACAGTAAATAAACAGAAAAACACAATATTAATTTGCGCCATTCTTCTGTTCGGTTCCAGTCGCACCAGTGCTTCTGCGAAGAGCCCTAAAACCCCACGAAAAAAAACGTAATAGGGATTAGATGCAGAGAAAGAAATGTATTCAATAACCTCTTAGAGTTCGAATTCAATTACCAATAAGAGGTACAGACGGTAGTGGTGTACAATTTAATCGAGATGAATACAACTATCTATTATTTCACGCAATAAATCGAAAAGGCTGTATTATGTTCATATTTTACACATCAATAAAATTTTAAGACTTATGAAATATTATTTATTTATGTTCATTATTATTTCCCTTACATGAGGTAATCATGTGAAACAAATATAGCAGTTTGAGGGACTATGGTTTTTAACAATCCCAATTATTCCTAGATATAATAATTAATAATTAACTTCTATATCAATTACGTTTACATGTAAAATAGGGATTTTGGACGTAAATATACCACCTTGGTCGTGTTGTATAATTTTAAGAACAAATTATTTCTAGTAAACATGTTCGTCAACTTTCTAATAAATATTTTAAAGATACTAATAATCTACAAACATTGTTTTATTTCTACGACAATTGACTTCCATTACATAATCTAATTAAATAAATAATTAAAAACTTAAGACCTTTTATGGGTGATTAATATTTTTATTTTCTGTGAAGAGCTCACTACGTTTCGACTTGGATTTAAGTCGTCGTCAGGTGATAAAATAATAACAAATTATAATAATAAACATAACGGAACAAATGAACATGATATAAACATAAATATAAACACAATGTTTACAAAATAGCAGAAACACAAACATATTATAATGTTGTATTGTATAATATTGTATTTTTTTGTAAACATATGTTGTGTTTATGTTACGGTACCCATGTATTCATCTTTTATTTAACGTCAACTTTATTATCTTTCTTATTATAATGTACGCAGTTATGATTAATTTTCTCTGTACGCTCGTGGTGGAATCTGGACCCACGATTGTGCAGAGAACAGACCACTTCCGCTGACCGTTGGGAACGACATTGTCAGCGATGCGCCTTGGTGGAGAGGTTCTGGACCGACCAGTAAGAATGAGCACTGATGCCGTCATAAACACGCCATCTAATAAAATATATGTAATTGGCCCTGCCCCCTCCAAGACGTCCCTCCTTCCAGGTGGCCACGAGTCGAAGGGATCGGCAGACGGAGGCAAATCTCCTCTCCGAACGCATGTAACCGTATACGCTCGTAAAATTCCTATTTTGGGTCTCTGTAATAATAATCTGTTTTATTCAATCTATTCATATTAGGTATCCTTCAGAAACTTCTAGAGTTCATAAATTGTTTTGACTATTTTTTATTCATGCTAAGTATCCGATACATACTTCTAATTATTGTATCGATGTATTCAGAAATTGTCTTGTTCATTATGTAAGAATAAACAGGTATTGGGTGCAGCTGTACCGATGGGATGTAGTTAAAGGGAATAAATAGTATTAAGTTTATTTCATGTATTCTTAAGCATGATCCTGGCTCATTTCATATCCTAGTCGATCCGGTCTTTTCGTAATAGTGGGAGTTGCACCCACCCAGCAAACGAATAGCCAAGCGAATAGCCCCATAGAATTGATATTACATTGAACCTCTAGCAGAACGCGTATTGCAACATTTGGTGGTTGCGCCGGGCAAAGGTTTAAATTATAAAAGGGGCGTATTGCAACATTTATATTTATGTTTATATCATGTTCATTTGTCCTGTTATGTTTATTTTTATAATTTGTCATTATTTTAGCACCTGACGACGACTTAAATCCAAGTCGAAACGTAGTGAGCTCTTCACAGAAGATAACAGTATTAATCGTCCATAAAATGTTGTAAATTTTTATTTATTTATTTAATTGTTTTGTTTCCTTTTTATCCGATGAATACTAACCTCAAATCAATAGTTTTCATGACCTATTCTAATTAATCTGAAACTAATCAATTACGGGATGGATCAATAAATTCGCAACAATTGATCGATGAACAATTCACGTACAATAAAATCATTGACCGATTTATTGAAGTATTTTAGAATGATAAATTAAACGTCGTTTGTATGTTGCTCATAGTTTTAATGTTATAAGGCTTCTTCGGCTGCATAGCAGCCATCGTCAGTAACATACACCGAAAAATATATATATATACATGAAAAAGACAATAATTGAAACATAAAAGCATAACATGGAAGTATACAATAATTGAGCTATAAAAACAGTATCGAAAGAAGTGTAAAAATTATTGAAATAAAGAAAAGAACAATGAAAAATGAACAGAAGAAAACAAATACAGAGTGAGCAAACCGACAAAATTACATAGCTGATCATTGAGGAAAAATTTTGGCAAGTGCGCAGAGCGCGCGGAACCGAGGTCATTATATAAAATGTGAAGGTGTTTTTGGTTAGGGGGAGGGGATGTCGGATTTTTCCAGGAACTGGCGGCAGAAGGAGGAAAGAATTTCTTAGGGTTTTAACTGTTGGGAGTAGGGAGCAGTGCCCTGGAGAGTTGGGTGGTGAGAGGGAAGGAATTCGAAGATTAGTTTCATGAGAGGGGAATGAAGTTCAGTATTTGTTCATTTAATAGGGAAATGTTTTTTAGAATACTATGGATATGTAAAATTTCTAATTTGATCCGGGGGCCAAATCTATTTTCTACTTCTAATATATGAAAATCCTTCTCAATGTTGAATGTGTGTGTTTTCTACTAGGTGTTTGGCGAAGTGAGAGACTTTAGTGTTATTTTTCCTTCCATTTATGTGTCCTTGTACCCTTTGTTTGAACGTCCGTCGAGACTGCCTCACGTACACGGAGGGACAATCACTATATGAGAGAGCATACACTCCACTTCGGAGGAGATGGGGGGTGGGATCCTTAGTGTATAATAGGGTTAAATTGAGTGTTTGTGGAGAGAAGAAGGTAGTGTGAATGTTTAAATGTTTTAATGAATTAGCGATTTTAAGTGAGAGAGGGCCTATGAAAGCGATTGCATATCTGGTTTGAATATTATTGTTTGGAGTAAGTGAAGGTTCTTTGTGTGATAAAATCTAACTTTCTTTGTGATTGTATTATCTATTATAGGGGTGTTGTAGCCATTGTTTGATGCTATAAGTTTTATTGTGTATGTTTCTTTTTTTATCTTATCTGGTGAGAGTGGAATAGTGAAGAGACAATGGACCATGTTTGTGCGAAAGAGAGTGTAGTGAGGAATTGTGAATTGTTGTGTCTGAAGATGTGTCTTTCCTGAATATGTCAAACTGGTGGTGGTTGTTTACTAAAGAAATAAAGAGGTCTAGGAAATAGAGTGTTCTATTGTCATTTTCAATTTCTGTGGTGAAGGTTATGTTAGGGTGAAGTGAATTGAGAAATTGAGTAAAAATGTCAAGTGTCTATGTGTCCCTGTCCAAAGAATGATTACGTCATCTACGTAGCGGTACCAATAAATTATGTTAGGTAGAAGAAAATGTCCAGAGTCAAAAATTTGTTTAAAAATGTTTGTTCAGCTGGTATGCTAGTCTGTGTGTGATCGTGTTGGAGTAGGAGACAACGGACCTTATGGGTATGGAAGCCATATGGATCTTAGGAAAACCATATAGACGTGGAGGGGTTGGGTTAGAAGGAGAAATATTCAGCGTGTTAGGAAAAAGGCCTTGTGATTCTGAAATTTCGTATATTAATTGGACAACAAATTTGTTGGTGGGGTCTTTGATTAGGAGTGTGATGTCATTCGATTTAATTGTAGTATTTTATACGATAGATCCATTCCGAATGGACGGTATGGACAAAACAGTAACCCAATTCCTAAAGTGATAGTAATTTTCATCCACGCACAGCTTTGTCACCCAGATTTTACAACACAAGTCTGGGTGAATTGTTTTCCTTAGTGGTACTATTGTACTTAACGAATATTTAAACCAAAATCGCTTATTAGAGGTTTCGACATACCGTCGTCCAAGAAGAGGCATCGGGTTTCGTCGCGTTGTCCCCATCCCCATCCTTTGTGTCGTGCCTGTGAGAGGCGAAAGTGAGGACGGGGACGGGTTTACCCGCCATGAGGCGGGAGCGTGCCCACTCCAATCCACCGGGTAAAGTCCCCGCCGCCGGGCCACGCCGCGCCACCCTTGTTCCAGGCACTGGCGTCCAGTCGGATACAGGCATCCACTCCGATTGTACACCCTCTGATGTCCGCCATAACTAGAAACCAATGAAAAATTTTGATCGTCAACAATTGACTAACATCTTAATCTTACATTGGGTGTCAACTTTATGTACTCTTAAACGTAATAATAAATAAGGTTAGTAAACGAAAAGACTACATAATATCTTTATCAATTAATAATCAAACAATTCTGAACGGAATTCTTTCAGAATCATCAGGAGAACCACAACAGATTTATCCACTTCGTATTCAATTGTACTCCTCGATATTTTAAATCATTCAATGAAAGGAAAATTATCTTATGTTCAAGAAAACAGCTCTGGTATTATAATTCAAACCTACTACCGCCAAATTACTCAAATTAACTAACGTGCTTATGCAATTAATAATAATATATAAGTAAGCCAATTGAACTTTTAAATTACTGCACCTATTAAAATTGATAAGTTTTATTACATTTTCAATCATTTTTAGATCCCCTGGGAATGAAAAACTTTTTGAATACACCGAAATTTTGATATTTATTTCGCTGGTATATGTATGAACCAACAACGCTGAAAAATCACATTCATCACCCCAAAAATAGTTCTTTGTATTCAAACTTAATATTCTATGGTGAGTAAAATGTTTTGACATTACCTGATTGTCCGTAGCGATGTAAACGTCACTGACAGAGGAATCGGTGGAAACCACCGCAACGGGACGTGCTCTTCTCGCTACTGCCTTGATCTCGTCCCCCGATTCAATAAAGATATCCACAGGCTTTAACACAGTGTGCTTTGCCACTTTGCCCGCCGTAGGAGAAACTGCAGGTAGCGGGGACGTCGGCGACAGAGGCCCACGCCTCCTGATGCGCCATCCACCGACGTTTCCCGTCTGTTCACGCATCGAACTCACAGCAGAAGCGCTGCTAGGCTCAGCGGGCTGAAGGCCTAGAATGCCGGAAATATAAACTGAGTTGAACACTCAAAACACTTCTGCACGTATTCATTGAAAGCATGATATAATATTCATTTTCTTCCAAACAGAAAATATGTATTTGAGAACTTTTCCTTAGTGCTTTTCGCGCCATTTAATGAATTGTTGTTGAAATAAAGTAAACCGTGGTGTACAGGTAACAACAAATATATCCTACTATTAGCCATATACATTGCGCAGTCGTATCTCAAATAAGTCAGAAAATGTATCAAAATTAGACGCAAAGAGCCAAATCGAAGTCTATATGTGTTCTTATCTTGGCAGCATCGTCAGGGAAAGTCTTTGGGATGAATTCTTTGAACTCTCACTTGTGTTATTGATGAAATGATTGATGTCACAAGTATGCTTAAAGATAAAAATTTGAATTCTTGAACATGAATGTTTTCCCAAATTAACGATATTAATACGGTGTCCACAGTTCATTAAGGATTAAAATAAGTAAGGATTACTCATGTCTGCATCCTCTTCAGGTGTGAAATAACCTAAAAATGAGCCCACAAAACTATGAAAATGTTAAAACCAGCGTAATTCGATAGTTTAGGTAAGATTGAATGAACTAACAGATTGAGAACACGGATAATACAAGAAACAGGGCAAGAAAATGAAGCATGTATTATATTTCTACTACATTTTATAACTTGTTCTTCTTCGTACAACCAATTTGACAAAAATTGTAGGTCTACTATAACGATTGCACTTTATTATATTTTGAAGAAAAAAATAGTAATTTATTACGGAAAGTATTTATTTAAACTTTTAAGATCAACTTTCGTTTATGTTAAGTTAATATTTTATTATGTTATAATGTCCTATAATGTTATAATTGTATTGTAATACATTATAATATATTACAATATTAAGTTATCCTTTGCGTATTATGACCCGAGCGAAGACTGGTAAATATCTTTATACGAATATTACCGGAATGAGCGTATTCTGCAAAATCTATAAAATCTATACATATCCAGAAGCTACTTGCATTGGTCACTATAATGATTTCGTGATAAATTGCCTGATTCATGTTATTCAGAGCCTCTATCTGTCTATTCAACAATATCACAATATCAGTGAGGTTAAAATCAGCAAAGTCACTGGACGCAGCAATTTTCCATCACTTTCTTTTGAGTATTGCGAATTGTTATAATATCTTGCAGTATTTTATGGAACATATAAATGTTTTATAAATTGTGCCTGTATTTATATTTTGAAACCAGGTAATATATACAACATGACATTTTTTTTTCAGTGCGACATAGACCTCTGTAACTTTCCCTTCATTTAATATAACTGCCTGTTTAGCGAAAAATATATAGAAATTCAATGTGAACCTACTATAGTATACTGAAACATCTTTTCTTGCGTTATGAAACGTTGAATTACATACTAGTATTCAGAATCGACATTAATGAGAGCTTACAGGACTGTTGCACGTTACAAGTTCGCCCAATACATACTACCTAAAAATATTATGCATATTCGTTTACCAAGAATTTGTTTGGAAGAAAGGGATCTCCACGAATGACATTTTATTTTTATGCCTACTAGAAATAAATCATTCTTATTCACATGGGCTTTTAGATACCCGAGATTGAATGTCTCCAGTTCAGTTATCGTATTCGCCAAGTTCTCTCTTCCGGTTTTTCATGAAAGGAGTATCTGGGTCACTGGGTTTCAGGAGCCGAGTTATTTGGATATGAATAGGAAACGACCTCACCTGGAACAAGAAATTGACGATCGTCCAGAAGATGCGACGTATGATCCAAAGCACGATTCTGAACAGCACTTGAGACACGAAAAAGCTGCAGGATGCCAGTTGGAGAGGGTGGTGACGGTACTTGCCGCACGACCAGGGCGCGTGCATGAGAGTGCGTATGGGCGTGCGTGTAGTGGTCCTCATGAGGTAGCGTTGTGAAGCCGAGGGGGGCCACAGCGGGTGTCCAGTTCGCGTCGTCACCGTCGTCACCCATCACCGCCGTCACCATAAACAGTGCGCATGCGCACGTGGCTAGGAGGATAGGTCTCTTGGACGCGCGATTTGCCCAACGTGTGGGCGCGTGTAGTCGAAGGCGCTTCGCCACCCTGACGACCGCTTCCCGGTCGCTCCCTTCCATTCTCTGGAAACATAAAAGGATTATTGTTTTTTTGTGCGACTGGTAAGGTTAGTTGTTACAAAAGGAAAGCAAGCTATTGCGCATCGATGATTCTCCTTGAATACACAGATATTCTTCATTAAGATTCAAAGTTCTATCTTCACAAGTAACAGCGCATTGCAGTCACGCACCGGTGAGTACTCTGTTCTCTGTGACCCTCAATCATTTTGTGTTAAGGGTAGAGTTTCCTTTTGAATTCCAGATACACATTTTTAATAATGGTAATATATTTGTGATTCTACAAAGATTCGTGAGTGTTGATCATCGGTTGAGTAAAATATTTAGGGTATATAGAGCGTAATAGTGTGTATAGTGATCCAATCACTCTGATGGGAGGAACTAAAATATAATTCAGGATAGTTGAGAAATGTTGGCAAGCACTTCTCAAGAAGTAGCAGCTGAATAAAATTTAAAAATAACATATTTCTTACAAGTATTGAAAATTGTGCATGAAGTAGAATGTATCATAAATCGGGACAAATTTGCGAAATTCGAGACAAAATGCAAGAGATCTAAGAGTGGAGGACGCAAAACACTACAGAGAACGTTGTTTCTAGCCGGAATGGACGGATATTGCAAAAAGCATATACTTTAGAAAAATATTAGTGCAAATTAATTTATTTTCAATTCAAGCTTCACATCACAAGTCTATAGACAAGTTATGTATCATAAAACTACTTCCGTGACGAAATTATGCACTGCTAAGATATGCAGATACTTATCGCAAACTCAACAGATAAACTGGAGCGCGACTTTTTCAAACACAAACCAGTTCATTCGATACGGAAAGACTTTGAACCTGAAGTTTGCTTGATATCCTGGGCAAAGTATGTGGACACCCATCAGACGATACTTTAAGTACCACACATTTCTGGCATAACTCTTGAAATATTTACTATTGATCTAATATTTTGTGATTTAAATACTGCAATACAAACTTCTTATGAGATGTCCACAAATGTTGTTAGTATCTCTGTCTGTATAAATGACTTCCGAGTAAAATCTTAGTGAAGAAGGGATGTGAGCAAAATGCAGTCTGAGTTGTGCCTGATACTGAGAATTTTAACCCAATACGAGACATTCGCTACAAGAGATTCGGACACATCAGGAAGTTCGAAATGGGTTCTCAGCATCCCAAATCTAGTTTTTTAATACTTCCTGTAATAACCAGTCTATTACGGACACGTCGGATAGAGCAAAGAGCAAAAGAGAAGTGTGTAATGAGTTCGCCGACGAGGGCCCCTGCCGGTTTGGGCGTCAGAGAAGACTTGCATCTTGATGACTTACATCTCCAGACGAAGCCCTGATTTTGCGCTTGAGGAAGCATCGCCTGGGGGAAGGGAAGCAGGGAAGAGGTGGGCGCCAAGGCGAGGACTGCGGTCGCCACGCGATAACGGGTGAGATGACGCGCGGGAGGCGACGCGGAACGGCAATGCCGTCACCGCGAAAGGACATCAGACTATGGCGGAGAGGCAGCATAGGGATGGACCAAGAGGCAATATTAAATCGGACCAATATTTTCAATTATCAACTGCGACTATCTTCATGACCATTTTTGTTCGTTTGTTTCATGAATCCATCGCCTCAAAAATGAATCGGTCAAAACATATATCGTCGGGAATATAAATTTGTGAACTAAAAGCAATAGAATACGACTGCGAAACTCAGGTATTTTTAAATCCATCAGTAACTGACAGGCTTATGCCCCATAATAATTGTCAGTAACAAACCTCAAATCATCTTACTAAAACTTTTGAAGGGAACAGTTACGGGACTAAATTTAAGAATGAATACTTTCAGAATTTCTCCATAATCCGAATCAGTATCAGATTTCCTTGTGACATGTGAACACGAGAATCATATGAAAAAATTTTCCAGATCAGTTTTATAAACTAGTTATTATTTAAACCAAAATATGAATGTACACAATTTTAAACGTGTGTTCATATGCTTTACATGAATTCATTATGCTTCGCCGCTAATGCCGTTCGTTCATTATTCTGTCAAATACCATAGTCTGTTTAGGAAATCGACGATATGTTTTAACAAAACTTCAACGATTTGAATAAGAATTTTACAACGAGAAAGAAATGAATGACAGTTGAAATGAAGACAAACTAATAATTTCCTAAATTAAGAATTAATAAACAAACAAAATTGTTTATCTATTCATTACACCAGTCAATTGATTTGCTCCAGTCTAAGGAATTTAAAAAAATATATTTAAAACGTAGAACATACTGAAAGCTGAGGAATAATAAAATATTTTGTGAAGTGATGAAATATTTCACGAAAATATCTTGAAGTAAAATATCTTCTAATGAAAATATTTTAATTAAGTTAAAAGTCTAGTTACATGTCTTCTCTTTGGTTCGTTGTAATCTTGTCTGAGGTTTATTCCGATGATCATATTAATAACTTACATTGAGAGTTTATAGTTGTATGAATACTTTGGCGATCACATATTGGCGTATTTGCCCTACGTTTCAAATCTTTCAACATAAAAATTCAGTATTATAGATGAGTTAAAGTTTAATGTCTTGAAATAATAGAAAAAAGTAAGTATTATTTCAAGAAATCGAAACATTAACCCCACATTTGTAAATGTGATGTTGAATAGTTATGTATAGTTCACAATTCTCAAAAACGTTAGAGTATAATTTTGTCCCCTTTTCATTTATTCGTGACTGCGGCAGTTGTTCTGTTGGAGCCAGTACCATGTTCTGTTCGCGTCAGCGATGAATAATAGACATGCACTGTCATCAGAGACCATCTGCTAGATAATGCAGCTACACGCAGAAACATTGGTAGCAGGAATAAAAGACTTTTTCTGCTATTAGAAAGATAAAATTTACAACATCTAGTTTCAAGATTAATGTAGTAGTACTGAACTTTAAGAATTCATTTTATATGAAAACTTTTTCGAAAACGTCTCACGAAACTAAACAGAAAAATCGAGACTACTCGGCGAAGTGTCGAGGATCATTGACAACTGAAATTTCATTAATTTCAACCCCAACGTTGAATGGAATATCAACCGTTGCTCATGAAACGTTTAGGCTAACTAACATAGCGTGTCATCACTGTCGTTTCACTCCTGAGTAACATGTGGAACTCTCCCGGAAATAAACGCGTTAAGAGGGTAAAATAATTTAAATATTGGTATTTTGAAAATCAAAGATTTCTCGTTTACTTTAAGGGGTGAATAAAGCATTTAGAGAAAATAAAACTCGAAAGTAACGGATGAATAGAGCAGTACATCAAGTAAAATTGGAGTGATTTCTTTATTGCTAACAAATTTTCTTTCTTAATGGAATTTTATCGTACTAACTTGAGAAAACAATTTTTCAATCATCGTACACGTCCGAAGTTGTAGGAAACATCTTTGGACAGAGTAGTTCAAGAGAGCATACCTTTCGTTTCATGTTATGATCCCGTCTCCGACTCAGACATAGTCGGAGTTCAATGTTTCATAAGGTGATATTTGGATAAAACTAAAAACAGAAAATCCTAGACCTATTCCAAAGAACTACCAACAATTTAAAAAAAATCATGATAGGATCTTCACGGATACAAACAGTGTTAACATGGGATTTTCATGTGCTGTAGAAATTCATATATTGTCCTGATTGTAACTCATAAAAATAAAATTATGAATTCTTAAATTATGTGCGTTTAAATGGTCTTAAATCAAAATCTCTTAATACTGGTTAATTTACGTAAGAGTTAAGTTCCTAGAAATTTTAAGTTGGTAGGAGGAAGAAAGGTAAATTCATGCTTGACAATCTGTAATTAGTTTTGGTTTCACCTCTAAGGTTTATTAACAAAGATACAATCTAATTCAGAAAGTACTTGAATTTTTGTTCACAATTCAGTGCAACTCGAAACACTCGAATCACAGAAATGTTATATTCGTTAGTAATTCGAAAGACCTTGGGAAAGCACTTTTCTTATAATAACCCTCACCACTAGCGAAATTTATTAAATATACTAACTGATGCGTAACTAGATGTGTCAGTTTAAGCAAATATTCTTCTGAAAAATAACACACTTTCTTCAATTTATTTACCTATTATTGTCCAATACTTATCGGGCTTTTATCAAACTATCATTAGTATTAACCAAACAATATTTCTTTCGTGTAAGTTGTTAATTTAATTTCACCCAATTTTGTAAAAAGATCTTATCTACGTTTACTCTCCGGTGTTGATGAGCGTAGAAATCGTAATATGCGCTCTGATTTGCATGCCCACTCTAACAACAGCTCTAATTTTTAATTATCCTCGCACATACTTGAAACTATTGTATTCACGGAAACAAAAATTTGCAACATTAAATATGTACTTTATTACAATCTTCATTCTTATGCGGCTATTCCTTAAGACCCGTTTACACGGGGTAAGCTGCCTGTAGTTTCATCAGTTAGGTTACTTGCCTCGGAGAGTAGATTTGAGGCAGGTAACCTGCCTCACCCCACGTCTCAAAGCAACATGTGAGGTTAGGTGCGTAATTGTTCGTGTGAATTTCGTTACTAATTTGTGTTATTAATTTTTTAATGCCCATTTTCCATGTTTCTAATGTCTTGATCTGCCAATGATCTACAGTCCTCATGTTCAGAATGTAAATTCTGTGTTAATGGTTTTTCATAGTATAGTAACATTTTGGGTAGGATTTTAATGCAATTTTAATGTGTCTAAAATATCCGAAAAATTCATTTAATTATTTATTAATTGCGGTGACGCACTGTGGAGTATTTGCCCTTGAAATGAGGACAAAATTATTTTTCAAGTTCTCTTTAGTCAAAAGTACTAATAACTTCTTTCTATCACACACACANCAAAATAAGGATTCGGTACTTCTGATACGATTACCACAATTTATTCTGAAAATTGTTTGGCACAAAAATATACAGAACATGTACAGGAACACACAACTCTACTGCTCACACAATACAACATAAAAAGAAAATCCCTTGCAATTGATTGCGCAATATTACATTGGGCTCATTCTCTGGATCCGTGCATTTACATTTATCACTTATACAATAAATTATGGTCAAAAAAATATCAAAGCAAGCACGAAATGAGCAATAATTAAATCCTTTTTTCTGATATTCAATTAACAGTTCTTTTAACACATTTTCCTCTCTTCTTTCTTCTTGAAACAACCCCAAATTTTACAATAACTGCGACAGACTCGATTCCAATGAAACTTTCTCTTTTGCAAGATACTTGCTTTCACTGAATTACAAAATTAATGCAAATCCCTAATTAACGTAATCACTTCGCTTAATGTCCGCCTCACAGAGACCCTCACAGATACACCCCTTTTCCTCCAACACAGGCTGCTCAGCTGCTACTAGGCTCGTACAGTGACCTTGACTCGACGACTGCTTCCAACGCGGCTTTCCACGTACTACCTCGTTTGCGATCGGATTTGCGGCAAATTCTTTCAATCACCGACGTGAGACTGTTTTCGGATTCGTACGATTCGTAACTCGGAAAACTTTTCCAATACGTAACTGGCTTCACTTGGATCCCTTGACAAAATATTTCTTACGCGTTCGACTTGCGTTTTACTCGGCCGTTCCTTAATAACTTCGACTGTGATAAATACCACAAAACTTGAATTTCGTAACTTGCGTCTTTACGCCCTCTCGAAATTATCGAATTCAAAATCAACGTTTTGATAATTTACTAGAAATTCGGACCGACTCGTCCCCTCTCGATACTTCGCGTACGATTGAAACTGGATTCTCACTGCACTTGGTCCGCGTGATAACGAGACTAGATCAACCGCCTCTGTATATTTCAATTTGCGCCCCACCTCCCAATCGGGGGTTGGGGGTCCTGTCAAATATTCCAAATCATTAAATGTATAAACAAGATTTACATTATGCCCCATTACAGTTGTTCATAAAAATCTGGTGTTTAACTTCCCTATTTGCAAACACGCTTCATGAACGTAATCAAGCGCATAATTTTTTAAATATTCATAAAAACGCGTTGGGCAACTTTGATATTATTCGGGCAGTGATCTCAGAGTTGCGCGTCAGGCCCCGACACACATTTAAAAATCTACGTTAAATATAAGCTTCCGAAAACATTTCTTAAAAATTATATTTTTCAAGAAAAGGTACCTTATAAACCAGTTAATTTAATTCCAATGATAATAAAAAAATAAAATATATCTTTATTTATCACTGTGTAATATTTGAAGTCCGTCCAGCGAACCATGCGGGAAATCTAAAACGTTATAAACGCTAAAACTTTAATTGAAGAACATCTGCAAACATACAAACCTTACATTCAATCGGCGATAGCAGACGCTAGATTTAGCCAATTTTCCGTACATTAATATCATTAGACGCGTCAGTTAATCAGATATTCGGTGACATAAAATTTAATGTGAAACAAATTTGATTTTTTCCCTTTTTTTCCGGGTTTTGGCCTCAAACTTTGACTGTGTGACGTCATGAGTATTGCAGCCACTCCCTAGTCCATGATTTCTTCTTTTCTAACTCGTTCAGAAGCAGTTTACATGATTCGTGTGATGGTCCCCGAAATAAATGTCGAACAATACCCCTCATTTCACTCGCTCACATGACCGACGAGCACACTCGTCGTAATTTATACGTAAGCTACCAAGCATGTTACTTACCCCGTATAAACGAGCGTTTATCTCTGCGCAAAACGTAATTTTACTGTCGCGAAAGAGGAAAGCGGAGAGAAGGGCTGTTTTTGAAACATGTGTTCTGAGTTTGGGCCCGCTGCAGGAAATCTTGGAACAATAGTTCCATTTTCGAATATTTCTTCCAAGAATTGAAAAGTAAATATTATCAGAGGTTTTAGAGATTTTCCACTCTTTTCGAGAAAGCCTCATTATAAATGTGCATTTTCTCGGCCAGTAGACAGATTGAATTGAACCCTTCATTAATTCGACGACAGTCAGTGCCTCATAATTTATCAGTGAAAGATCGTGAGCTTAATGTTTATATTCTATTAGAAGATAACATCTTCTGCGGCAAAATAGTCAATAAATACAACGTCAGGAAATCACTTTTATGACCGTCTTGTCCATTTAAAAGTTATGACTAATCAAGCTATGTGACCACAACTAGACATGAATGAACTCTTTAAGGGGAATATTATAACAATACTCCTTTTTAACATAAATAATTATTATTAAGATGAGGTTCATCTATTTTAAAAGGTATAAAAAAGTATATATTTAAATAAACGTTATCTGAAATTCATATAACATGTATCGAATATGTCTATCACGTTTTACAAAAATGAGTGTTCGCAACGTAAATAGCAAAGTTTAGACTCGTCCAAAATACGTCAAATAAGTGATATATTTAGTGGCCTAACCGCAATAAAATCTGAAAATTATTTTTAATAATTTAATTTTACCCTCCGTGAATTTGTAGCCGTAGGATAAAAAGGCCAGTAGAGTGAAAAGCAGCCTCCCTTCACACTTTTCCCCCAAGCACATATGCAGACTAAAAATCCTTTCTGACATGAGGCTGACTATTTTTCTAGGCTTAGGACAAGCAGCATAACAGGACTATCTGTCGTATGTTATGCTGGTGGTTCAAATGTCCTTGCGGGGGAATGTTTTCGTCTACATTATATATTTCATAATCAACTATCCTCTGTCAAGGACACTTAGTAAAGGCTTAAATGATATTTTTTATAATAGGTTGAGGAGATGCTATTCGTGTCTGGTCAACCTATTCATGTAAGCGTAGCGTGAGACACCAAACAAATAATAAACCAAAGAAGTGCTCGAGACAGAAATGCAGGACTATTATTTCTAATAAAGAAATTCATCTCTAGCGGAGTCACCGCCGGTACCAATACTTCTTCGTTTGGGCAGGAGGATTATTTTAGAAAGGAAAAAAATAAACAGGAGGAAGGGATGGAAAAAATTTGACCGCAAGTAACTGTGGGGAAGAGCTCGACCCATGGGAAAGGATCGGGACTGTCCGTGGGGATGTGATCGACCGTTTCCCCCTAATCAGGTTGGAATATTCTCCTCATTGTCAATGTTCTTGATGACCTTTGTCGTACGATAGGAAAACCGGAGTCTTTTCATTCCCTTTTGTGGAAAATGGGACGATGGTCGATTGGGTCCCGCGGTCAACTTTACCTTCACTTGCGTCCCAGCTAAGGCGGGACCAACACTGCCAGTTAGTCAAATCACCGAGATGTATAATTGTTTTCGTCAATTTTATTATAATTGTTAAAAAACAACAATATGAATAATAATGACGAAAAAACATAATGTAATTTCTATCTATCGGTTAATAAAATAGTACAAATAACATTCTAATATTCAAGAACTCGCTTGACTCGTTTGAAAGACACAAGAGCATGTAAAAACATGGCGACTGTGCACAACGGTTTCGTGATTTATGCATCTCACCTCAAAGGAAAAAGTGAAATATCTTTCTGGAGACCTACAGATAAAAGTGATGTAAAAATACTACAGAAAATTTACTTCGACTCAATGTAAACTTCCATCACTTTCGTGATTTAAAGGATAATCTTTGAAAAAAAATTTTCTCCAAAATACGCAATGTGTTTCAACGTCTATTATAATTGCAATTTTTTATTTATATGGTCGGTGAGGAATATTTTTCAACTTGAAATCACAATAAATTCATGTTACTCTATTTATGCCAATTTCAGATGTTTAAGTGATTTAATTCTATCTACGCTAAAACTACCTTCATCCCTTAACAGTTTTTCATGACCAGAGGGATTTAGGCCATAGTTCAGTTGGGTCCCGTGGTCTTTCCCTCCCTTGCGCCCCTCCAGTTTTTCCTTGTCAGAAGAGCATGACTCAATTGCGTCCCTCGCTGGGAGTGGAGGAACATTTCTGTGCACATGGGTGATATGCAAAACTAAGTAAACATTTCAACCATTCTGAGACATGTGCACAACAAAATAATTTTTAACTATTCTGTTTAATAAATTAATATATTAGGATCATGCATTACGATGGAGTCGGAAAATAAGATTCAGTCTGTACTTGTAAATGTCACACAAATACACGCAGCGGCACTCGCGTAGTCGTTTAAACAGCGCGCCGGGTTTAGACTGACGACTCAGCACGTATGCGACTATATGAACCCGATAATCGAGGCCTCGGGGCAGAACAGTTGTAGCTTTACGCCACATACGTTCTGTCGCCCCTTCCTCCACCCCCGTGTACTGGCTCGGCCTCCACGGCCCTCGAACTCGCTTCCACCCCGAACCTTCATCTCCACCCCCGAATACCGACCGTGTTGACATGGTCTCAGCCTCGCGACAAGTTTGCTGGAAGCGCTCTAGCGCCTGCCCTCTCAGGGGCTGTAGGACTGAGTCGTCAGCGCTGGGCACCTCACCGGCTGGAGCTCTGGGTCACGGCAAGAAAAGGATTATGTAAGTGTACGATGCGAGTCGAATAAACTGCTGCCGCCGGAATGGATGAATCCCTCTTTATTGCTCCCTCTCACCTTTCCATCGGCCAACGTAGGGATTAGTCACACGTCGCAAGCGACAGTAGCCCACCCACGTCGTAGGTGAGGTTTAACAATTGCCCGAAAATAAACCACCCTATCTCACCACGCAACAAATGGTGTCCGTAAAGAGTATCTGAAAGCAATCCACTCAGCCTCACTAAATAACAATTGGCGTGAATGTGGGGCGGAACAAAACCATCCATCCCTCACCACACGACATAAAGTGTGTCTTTAAAATGAACATGAGTGCAGTGAGTCAGCAACGAAATGACAAGCATTCAAATAAAGATATTGATCGATATATTAAACAAGGATACTTGTTTTAGGGTTTGAATGGATAATTTTCTTTGTCAAAGGCAGATTGTGCGACTCTGCATTGTCTTAATTTGCGAAAATCGGTAAAACCAGTTTGTTCGGGAGTCAGAGTTTTGTCACCCTCTTCAAGAGGCCAAGTAATTAATAAAATGACCGCGGGACCAAATCCAACTATATCCTTTTGGGAATGGTGGCAAGAGGATTAAAATACCTTAACCCAATCTAATGACTCGGTCGAAAATGAAGAAAAATTAGCCTCATATCCCGAGATTCATTTGAAACAATGAAATGTGTAATTTATGGTCCCTATATATTCATCCATCTAACTTAACGTTTCTAGGAACGATAACATCACGACATAATTGTGAAGGTACTAATCGGTTTCTACATTCTTGCTCTTGTACGAGAACAGTGAATTTCACGATTTAATTGTACTTGAGTGTCCCACTTGATCTCGAGTTAGGTTTCACTTATGAAAGGTTTTAGTACTCGGACGCCAGTCCGAACCTATTGCTTCACAATGCGTACACAGATTTTTATGAATATATTTCAGAAGCTCAAGTCTGAGCTCAGGATTATAAACGGAAGAATAGAAGCTTCTTTATATGGAGATATAAATATCTACCAGTCTTAACTTAGAAAAATTAAATATCAAATATTTGTTCAAACAATTGAAAGTTTACAAAGTTTGTCTCAAAGTTTATAATAATAAATTTATTGTCAATAAATTTATTGTCAAAAAACAGTACAAACTGCGTATGACCACGTGGAGGACAATAAACTAATTTACTCTCCGGAAGCAAGCAAGGGACCATCCCATCAATTCCGATCAAGGGCCCTAAGGCAGTGGCGGATTNTTTTTTTTGCATAAGTTCCTAGATAAGATAAAAAGTTAGCTGCGAGTTATAATACATATATAATGTCAATATGTTTTTAATTTAA
>NNCF01126986.1:352654-392336 GCA_002313205.1 Laupala kohalensis
TTAAAAATCATAAGAGTTGAAAAAACACTAAATTCACGATTTATTGTTACAATAAACACGCCCCTAGACAAAGCCTAGAGAACCTGTATAAGAAATCCGCCTCTACCCGAAGGAAAAACGGAGAAAAACCCGGGCCAGGATGGGGTTTAAATAAAAAGAACATATACAAGGATGTAGCAAATGAAGTTTCACCACAACGTTATGCAGTTCATAAACACATATTTTATATCTGCTTTTAATTAGTGATGATATTGTTGGTATTGTAAGTTATTGACTGCAATGTCATTCATTCTGAAGAAAACGCGAGAATATTGCCGTCATTTATTATTTACACGGTAGGGCAAAAGCTTTTCACCTAAATCCTAGGTAACGGAATATTGTACACTATAACACAGATCCCATTGTTAAAACAATTTTTGTACGAAATACATTCACTGGTATTTCACCGGCATTCCTGTAGTCAGTGAAGTTTCAGGTGCTTCCTTGTCACTGTCTAACTTCTCGCAATAAGAATCTCAAATGCAATGAATTTTAAAATACTTTGACGTACTTTCTATTTTCAAATTGATTCTCCATTTTTTATTCGTTTCTTCATTTTAAATTAGATATCTAAATATTAAATGGTTTTGATCACAATTTGATATTTATAAATTCTGTCAATTTTGTACCTTGTAGACTGATGCTGACTAAACGTAGGACGAAAACGTCAGCAACTGGAGACATATTTATTGTGGGAAAAGGGTTTCTCACTGAAGTTAATTGATGACAATTTAAAAATTAGTTGTTCTTATGTTTCAAATTTGTTCAATTGCATATATCACTTTTTAAACGTGTTAAGAAAAATTGAATTATCAATATTTTATATTGCTTAAATTGCAATGTAATAATAATTTCTGGAAAATATAACTAGCCATAATGTTATGCTTGCATCACGTCATTTTCTGCAGTAAGATCTGCGTAATTGGGGTACTGTTAAACAATTAGTTATCTCCGTCATCAGGGTGTGTATCGAGTCCAGTATCATGGAAAACTACAAGCCTGTCGGTGAGCGGATGAGAGCATTGACGGGTTGCTCTCGAGAGATAACGCATCTCGCCCTCACCTCTTCTTTCGACAGTTAACCGCCAGTCATGCGAGTCCAGGTCACTTTCCACCAAATCCACTTACTGGAGATGAAAGCCCACCGGTTTCATTACACTTCGTTGGTTAACAACGTGAAGCATTGAGGCTACTTGGATCAAAAGTACGCAATTGCTTTCACATTTTAAAATTCCGCTACAAAAATGATGTTGCTTTCATATAATTGAAATACTAAATTATTTCACTTTCCGGTTGATTTGTCTTGATATTGGATTTTTAGTTTCACCTTTTTTAGAATTTCTACGTACGTCTGATCTGCTTCATTTTTTAATTCATTGAAATTCAGCATACATTACGCACCTTCTCAAGAAATAATAATAATAATAAATTTATTGTCAAAAAACAGTACAAACTACGTATGACCACGTGGAGGGAAAAAAAACTAATTTACTCTCCGGAAGCAAGCAAGGGACCATCCCATCAATTCCGATCAAGGGCCCTAAGGCAGAGGCGGATTCAAAAATTTCAGCAAAAGTTCCTAGATAAGATAAAAAGTTGGCTGCGAGTTATAATACTAATAGAATGTCAATATGTTTGTAATTTTAAGCAAAAAATTACATGTACAAGTTATTATCGAACTATAGATTATTCTGAGTATAGTGTTTAAAAATCATAAGAATTGAAATAACACTAAATTCACGATTTATTGTTACAATAAACACGCCCCTAGACAAAGCCTAGAGAACCTGTATGATAAATCCGCCTCTACCAGAAGGAAAAACGGAGAAAAACCCGGGCCAGGATGGGGCTACAGAATTTATGTACACAACCGTGCCAAAGTTGAGTACACATAAAACTAAATTAATATGAGCCAAACGGCAACACAATCATGCAAGAAAATAGTTTTTGAAATTGATATAAGTTGTTTAAAAAGTACTACATATACAAAGTATTAAATAGATACAAAGTATCAAAAATATATAATAAGCTATGTATCGACAACAAATGACTGGCACATATCAACATATTCACGGACTTTAATAGAGAAAATACATATAATCATTTAAAAACAAAAATTATTATTATGAGTTTTGAATTTTTGAATTCCTAATGTCCAATTATTGCATGTGCAGTGTTTTACTAAAAATTGATTGTGGACTGAACGAAACAATGTATTTAAATGATTTTTGGCCCATCCGAAACCTTATAAAATTCTCTAAATCTCGTATGTGATGCATTTTTTCATGGCAGATCAAACCATATAAACCGATCACTTTTTTCTGGAAAAATGGTTTTTCTTTCAGTTTTTTTTAAATTTTAAGGCGATTTTAACTGCCGTCATAGCTTTGAAAAAGATCTGAAAAAATATGGAAATTATTCTTATGCTGTTTACAAATAGAGTTTGTTACTTAAAGTTGAGATACAGTTTGGTTTTCCGCAAAAAAAAATTCTTTATTAAATGCATGTCAAAAAAACATCATTTTAGAGATTGTGTCTCAGTTTGGCGAATTGGCGACCCAAAAACCGAGCCAAACATGTTTTTTTTTCACATAGAGTACGGCCATAACATTGGTTTAGTCGGCACCCATGGGGGTCGCCACACCTACCTTATGCCGCTACCCCCTTTGTAAACGAGACCAAGCGCTCCTGTCCCATAGGACAGGAAAATCGGAAATTATAATGTTTTGTGGAAATCCAACCTTACTTTGCTTTGCGGCATTGAATGAAGCAGTAATAAAATCTTGAATGTGTAGCTGTTCATAACAACGATGACTGGAGAACTCAAAATGCATAGATCAAAAACACTTTTCAATAAAAATTTATTTCTCTATGCGTTAAATATAAATATATCTCAGATGATTTCTTCTTTAAAATTATTACTTAATATCATCAGTAGGTTTATCTTGTCTACTGACCTCGAATGCATGAGTTGACTCTCTTAGTAGTTCATGAAATGTTTCTTATATTTTTCCAGCGTGACTTCTCAGTCTTGCTGTCTTAAGTTTTGAGAAAGAAGAAATTTGACGTCTTGAGAAGCATATATAATGTTTATCTTGTTTTTCCGTCTGATTAGTATTGAATAAAACTCCCCCGAGTTGAAATACTTATTTACAATATAAATGTGAAGTCTATTCGGAAGCAACTGGTCCCTTGAATGTCTTTAAATGGTTTTACCTGAAGAGGACTAAAACCTGACAGAGACGTATTTAATGCAACGTACTTTACGTGTGAAAAATTGACTGTCTGTTCAGACTTGGGTCTTCTATTCAACATAAAGAATGTTCCTTCGCGAAAACGTTTATATCCTCTTGTGTACTACATGGACGCTATCTGTGCCTTGATCACGCAATCTCCGCTTCCGATAGGGGATAACGCGTGAAGAGTGAGGAAGTGAAAAGTGCAGAACGCCGTGCATCCTGTTGCGAGTGCAACGTGCGGGACTCATGTGGACGCCACGAGCCTCCAGGTGTGTCTAAGCGATGTCCCGCTTGCTCGCGTAGCTGGGGCGTTGCGTGTAGAGAATGGGTAGCAATTGCCGACCTTGCTCATAATCCACTTGTGAGAAATTCCGCGAGGAACGGGGTGAATTTAAACGAAGTGTCTCATTTCTTCTTTTTATGGAAGCTTGAAATACATAACGTTCACTTTATTTCCATGATACAGAAATTCATGAGGGTATTCACATACCATTCAAATTCGTAGAACTTCAGTATTTCAGTCGAGCTGAGATTTTGAAAGTAAAATTATGAATTTTCAATTCACCGCTAACTACAAAATAATATAAATTCATCATTTTATAAGTAGGACATGAAAATATTTTTCCGAGTGACAGTCGGTTAATCAGACTCTTTTAAGAAAACATATACAATGAAGACATTCGTGTTCTGAAAATGCTATATGTTCATAGAGAGGAAAATACAGACATGGTAGTCTTATCTCCCAACATATCGCTGAGTGGAAGAGCGGGTGTTCGATCCCCTCTTTTGGCCGAACGGGGTGATGTTTGCAGCAGAGTTTTCCTCCAAACCGATATCGGCAACCCAACATATCATACATACCCAAGGTTTCGTGGCTGGAGCTTCGCCATAAATCATAAAATAAATAATAAGCAATAAACAGGAAAATATATACTTAAACGGAAGTTTACGCAAAGAAGAGTGAAAAATGTATAAATATTTAATTCACTCGTTATTGCAAGTTGACTGAAATAAAAGTAATTTTGCAGTCAAACAGTGAAATTATGAAAAACAGCTTGCAAAATGAATAATTTAAAATATTTTGTAATCATTAAAAAATCCACCAAATTTATTGTTTACTCTGCGTAAATTACTTTTTCGTAGTTGCAGTAGATATATTTTCATTATTTTTCCTGATACCGTTAAAAGCTTTGTAAGAACTTAAATTCAAACATTGTCACATGGAAACTATAACTCACATTTCCCACGGCTTTATTTTTACTACTGGGGTTTTTAATGGGATTTATAAAAAAATAAAATGGTTTTTCTCTTGGAAAAATGATAGTATTCGGTCTTTTCTCGTTAGAGAGGTCTTCTTAACAGTAATGGCAAAATACATACTAATAAGAAGAAATATTTGTCATGCAGGATTACGTATGATGAGGCATACAGTTAAGTACTTTCCAGGCAACTCAGAATACTAGAGAAAATTGAACATGCTCTACGTACGGTGAATCATGTTTATAGTTGCCACACATTTTAGAGAACAATTTTATTTAGAGATACATAAATTACTCCATAACAAAATGATATTTAATTACATGTATATAATACTAAATCATGAGAGCTTTTCGAGCTGTTTTCTTTCCCCAAGTGACGGCGTGTACTAAGCATGAAGTAAGCATCCACCTTCAATTAAACGCTACAGAAAATTAATTAAAGCAGTTCATTTTAAACTTCTTATGCAAATCTCTATTTTAAAACCCGTATGCAAATCTCCAGAAAAGAAATTAAAATATTAAAAGAAGAATGATCAATATTTCAGCAACTCATTTCGAAATACATGGAAATTGCTAAATGTGTGTGGAAATTGCTAAAAAGACGGGCCCGAGAGGCGAACGGGATGGCGCAGTTGGTAAGCGCATGAGCGCGTAGAGCTCAAGGTCCCGGGTTCGAATCCCGGTCCCGTCTCCCATTTTCATTCGACGTAACATGATTAATCTGTTACCTGGCGGTGAGGTTCACCGTAATCTAAGAGATTTCTATGTTTGTGAACCAGAAATGGAAAATAATACCCAAATCAAGTACTTCCTAAGGGAGTCGCCTCAGATGAGGAATCTAGTCTCTACGAGACCACCTCAGAGGTCTTTGGGTTTCACAAGTTGAATGAGAATGGTAGACGAGCCCGAGAGGCGAACGGGATGGCGCAGTTGGTAAGCGCATGAGCGCGTATAAATGTGTGTGATTACATCGTAACTGAAGATGATCATTTCCAATAAAAGGAATTGTGGTTAAATTTTACTTTCAGCAGATTTATTTTCATGTTGATTGAGAATTGACGAAGATGTTCTTCTGTTTGTTCCAAAATGTACTACGGATTTAAATAGCTTAACCTTACTGCCAAAAGTTAATGTAAAAATTCAATGTTAAGTTAATTGATGACTTTTACTATAACAAATTCAAGATAAAACGTAAAAATAATCAGTGCTATTAGAAATGAGATACAAATTTAAAACATTCAAATTATTATTTTCACTTTCTCTTTTTCATGGTTCATGAATTTATATTTGTCAAGTTCCTAACTCACGTCATTGTTTGAAGACGTAGACTACCCATCCCTAACAATTGCGGATTGGTGACGGTCGTTGAATTGTTTCAATATTGCGTATTCGCCACGCGCCAAATTTCGAAGAGTCACGAGCAAAATATAACAAGGTAACAGTCCTTTTAAATAAATATCAACTAGCCCCCCCCCTCCCTAAAACTAAAAAAAAATCACTGCTTCTCAGTTCAAAGTCAGTGGTTCGTTCACAGCAAAAGCTATCACCGATAAACACTGAATAAGACAATGAAGAACGCTGTATATCGGTACTCCCTTCTGGCCCGGGTTTGTCTCTTGTTTTCCTTCGGGTAGAGGTGGATTTTCCATGGGCAGGAATGTCATTAATACTTTTGTTTTATTAATCTCGAATTTTTACTGCACATAATATCTACAATTCATTTTGGAATAATAAATGGATAACAGTAGGCTTATTTATTAAATAATTTAATTTATAAATATTAAATCTTCACTGCCCTTGGGCCCTAGATCGGAATTGATGGGATGGCCCCTTGCTTGTTTCCGGAGAGTAATTTAGTTTAGTATTCCCCATGTGGTCATACGTAATTTGCAACTGCTTTCTTTGACAATAAAGTTTATTTATTTACTTATTTATTAATATTATGCTCTGGTAACTCAGTGGTATGTCACTGCTGAATTAATGAAAATTACGCACTGGTTCTTCAGTAGTACTCAGAAATGGATGTCATTACGAATAAGTGTGTCCTTGGTTGGCATCTAACATTCCTTGTGAACCTATGATGTTTTCCGTACTTTTTATCAATCCACTCAATCAATCGATAAATATATTACCAATTATATTAATAATTATATTTTATATTATTATTATTATTATTATTAACGTAACTTTTCTTCCCAGTTCAATACGAATTTCAAGCTTAGCTGCCATCTGCGTAGTTAACGTTATGTTTTATTGTCGCGAGACCTTCGGGTCGTGCGTGTCTCACGGAACACAGGGCCCTAACATCTTTATAGAATGAGGGGGGGGACAGGAGCGGATTTGTATCCGAGCACTTATTGCAGGAAATGTGCGAAGACGCGTCTCCGGAAAAGTACCGTTTGCACAGGGGACCTTTTCATTCTCTGCCGGCCAAAGAAAGAGATTACTTCATGTATCTTAACAAAGTTGGATAAATTGGAAGTTTTCCACGCTAAGGTGAGCCTTTAAGCACGAGAGTGGTGCGCTAAGTTAAAAAAAAAGCTTCATTTAGCATATAACTGCACAAATTGCGAGTAAAAGCTGGCAGAATACTATTAAAATAGCGTATTAAATTTGAATGAGATTACAGAGAAAAAGGAAAAATAAATTAAAAGCAGAATTACAAAAGAATTCGAAAGCTTATCTCGCAATTAAGATTATACTTTCAATTAAAGAAATTACGAGAGTGAATACAAATGTCACAATACTTAAAAATCGAAATCAGCAACATTTTGTCTCATTTCTTAACGAAGAACAATAATAATAATCATAATCATAATAATTGTACCTGCTACATTGTAGGACTTTTCGACTAAATTCAAGGAAACAGGACAGTGAAAAGTGTTGAAGTAAGATTAAGTTATTTCTCTCTAAAAATCTAGGTTCCGGTAGTTTAAAAATATATATTTTAAAAGATTTATTTTAATTTTTTCATTCTATTTCAATATTGTTGAGTAAATGTAATATTATTTGAAAATTTTATTTCTTGACCTGTGGAAATATAAATCCATCCTTCATTTCTCACATACAGTCCTCATACACGTCTTCATTATTCATCTTTATGATCAACGTTTCGTTCCAAATGCTTCGTCACTGACGAAAAACATTTGGCGAGAAAAATCTTCGGTATGGCGAAAGATGAAAATTCATAGCAATACCTCGGATATTACCCAGAAGACCCCCAGATAACTGCTTCACTCTTTTTGAAGGGCAAATAAAAAATATCGTCAAGTTGTGGCTAATATTTCAGGAGGACTTTCCCTCTTGTCTCAAGCCACTTCCCACTACTACTTTATCTCTATTATTCTCGCCTCTTAAAAACACACACACAAATTTATCGATAAAAAGATATAACTGATACGTATTGATCCAGTAATATTATCCGATTAATCGAAAATTTAGAATCTATTATAAAATTTCTCTTAGTTTCAAACGTCGGATATGATTGGTTATAGAAGTAATAGTGTTTAAAGTAATTTACTTTTTCATGCAATACTCGTCCATACTGAATGTTTCAAACAACTGAGAACACAAATTTTACAAACGATATTGGATTTTAAAATTGACCTGTACTGATTTTGTCTGTGAAGGTTCGGAAAGAAATTTTTATTAGCTCCTGCTTAATATCATCATTGAAGTTAACTTACGTTTTCACGGACTCACCAATTTAATGTTTTTAATTGTCTGCAGTAAAAATTATAAATTTTTCAAACATTCTTTTAATATTTTCTAGAAAGTATTATTTATTCTCATAAATACTTACTTACTTCCTCGGGTGAATTTCCAAACTGAGATTAACGAGTTAATTACCCAACAATAGTAGAACTATAAATAAAAAGAAAGCAGTGAGTTTGTGATCTTAAGCTTTCTGTTATGATATCTCCTAAGTACATCAGAACTATTTGCATTATATTGTTAGCTCCGTGAGATGATATGTTTCATGTTCGATTAAACAAAATGACTATGAACAATGCATACTACTGCGTAATTAGAATGAGTATAAATATGGAATTGGGTTATTTACTATGATTGCACATGAAAACATTTCGCGATTTAATTTAACTTTTTTTGGTCTATAAATAAATCATTTTTCTTGAAATGTAATCTCTTTTGATGTAAATGATACAAAAATTGACGTCCAACCTTTGTTATTACGTGAAATAATGAACCATCGCATTACACATGCTACCTATATTTGAGGTTGCAAATATGTTACGTTCGATCAGTATTAATATCAAAGCGAAACGCGACCATTGTCTTTATTTTCGTTCTAATGCTCAATAACATTTTATCAGAGACGATTATATAACATACAAAGAAAAAAAAATGATATAGGAAAAAATGTAACGCTTGTGGATATTTATGTTAGGTCACAATAGTAGACAATTTGTTTGTCGTTAAATATTTTTTTAATAAATCATAAAAAGAATTATTAAATGAATAAAAATTGTGTTCCTTAAGTATCATCGTCAGTCATCAACGTGGCTCGTAACTGGACAGTTATAAGATGATGATGATAATAATAAACAATACAAAACATATATTGTCAAAAAAGCTGTAGCAAAGTATGTTCACCTCGTGGAGGGCAAAAAAAATTTACACTTCGGTGGCAAACAAGGGATGAACCCTTCCATTCTGATCAAAGTCTTTAAGGTAGAGCCGGATTTAACATTTCAGCACACTCCCAAGACAGGAATAAAAATAGTTAGCTACGTTTCACAACATCAAAAGAATACCAACAAATTTGTGTTTAATAGAATACAAAAAGTTATTTCACAAATACATATTATCAAATATTTACATTATTCGGAAAATATTATTTATATTTCGTAACTGTTAAAATAACTCTAAATTTGAAATTAATTATTGCAATAGTATTGATAAGACCGCCGCCCCTAGGTTGCATATAAATTCCGCCTCTAACCGAAGGAAAACCGGAGAAAACCCCGGGTCAGAATGAGTATAAGTGCTTATGTCATTTAATTACTTAGCAAAATATCTTCCCCATCACATAACAAGAAAGTGGGATGGAATACAAATATTACAATTCTGAAAGTAAATCCACTCTGTGTGGTAGTAATCTGGAGTAGAGCGCTTATACGCGCAGTGGAGAGCGGCTGGAGTCTCCGCAGCACTTACCTCAAAGGAGAGCATTGCCCATGGTGAACACGTCGCCGTCAGGATCTTCCAGTGCACTGCCTCCAGAGTCCCTGGGCGTCGTCTTCCGCGCCTCTGCCTTCTTCTCCTCCACCCTCCCCCTCCACCGCCAACCGCTCACCTCTTTCCTCCCCCCCGCTCGCCCCACCACTCCATTTTTACTCGCGACGGTGGCAACCGATGACCGTCATAATGACGGACATTCTGCGTCTACAATAAACTACAAATGGGTCATTTAATCGCAATTAATACAACTATCGATTATTTCCCCTTGCGCGGCGCATCGCAAAAAAGTAATGATTATCTTCAGACCAATTATTTTACGCATTAAATTTTAGGACTATTTGGTCCGATTATTAAATAAGAGGAGCTTATTTTTATTGAAAACTTAGTTTTACATAACTAATATCTCTAACTCTTAAAAGGTTAAATGTCAAAATTATTTTTCTAAATTTTATACAATTTACATTAGTAACTCATCAATACTATATAATAATTTAAATTTAAAAAAAACAATCAATTACAGCAGATCGATTAATTTAGAACGAATTATTACTAGATGTTAATTGTACAGTGTGTTAAAACGACTAATAATCAATCGAAATATTTTTGATTATCACTTATCCCTTCAACAAATATTCGACATTTTTCGTTAGCTCACGCCGAAAAGCAGATGAGGGATGGATTTGTATACCCTCGAAAGGAAATTAAGAGTCATAGGACGTCGCTCAGGAAAAGCGGAGAAGTGAAACGGAAGAGAATGCGTGCGTATGGGTGGGGGTAGGTGGAGGTATTTTATACTTAATAGTCAAACAACTAGAACCAGAAGTACAACGTACTGAAGAAGAAGTAGAAGAGGAAAATGAAGAAACATAATTTAAATAGAAGAAATGGAGAAGAGTCGAGGGAAAATGTTGCCAGATTATGAAGAGTTAAAATATTGTTTGTATGAATATAAAAATTTATGTTCCTTTTTATATCACTTCTGAACAAGACACATTATTTTTTGTATTGTTTCTAATGCACTGAACAGCTTTTTAAGTATAACCAAGATCATAGATCACTGCCAGCCGCCGAATGAAATCCTAGTTCTTTTTTCACTTACTGGTGGTCACATAAAATGTTTTGAACATTTTAATTCATTGGTAAAATGATGAAGACGGTACTTTAAAAGTTCATTACTCATTTTATCTAGCATGTAGAATCTTGAAGTTGTTAATTATTGTCATAAACACAGCATTTACCATTCGGTGAATAAGGTTTTCATTTTGACACTTTCAGTTTCAATTATAAATAATAATAAAGTTGATAAGGCAAAAAACGGGGCGATGTCATGTATTGTTATAAATAAATATTCATATTTTAGTCTAGAGATAATAATAGTTTCAATATATTATTAAATTATTAAAATTAACTCACATTTTTTGTTTTGCATTCTTTATAATTTGCTTTCTCTCTCTATTCATTTCTTCGCTCCCATGGCCTATGTGTGTTAACTACATTCATTAACAAGAAGTCGTCTTAAAATGTCAGTGAAGTAAATGTAATTATGTCACAAATTGTCATCGTACTATACTCTCCCAAATGGTTTGGGCCAATTTCACTTCTAAGTATGATGCCATCATTGAATGAAATGGCACTCTCGAAATCTTCTACCTTCTTCTCGAAAGCTCATTTGTTTCATTGGAAGATGTGTTCACTCAAGTGTGTGCAGATTGGTGAAGCAATTCGATTCACTTCCCTGATTCACCAGAGAAAAGTGCACAGCAAAAGCATTGAATACAACCACGAAACCATTCAATTCTTATATTTTACTCGCAGTAGTGAGTTATACTATTGAGTAAACACAATATTTAGAAGTAGAATTCTGTTTTTTCAGTTATTTTGTGAAGCATTAGAATGAACTAAGAGACAACTAAAAGTAAAAAATTATATCTATATTGAATAGTTTTTTTTTAAATATATTTTTCCAAAAGATTCACACATTCATGTTGAAAAATAATCAAACTAACGAACAAATGGACGCCTGAAACTATGGGATAAGCTAACATAAGAGGTTGTTGATCACAATGCTCTTCATATACGAGTCAAGATCATTTTAATGAAAAACTTGTGGTATTTTCTTTCTAGATTGACTCGGATTCCTGTCGCGAAATCACTTCCAAACAGAAACTTGACAGAAACGTGTCAAATAGAACATCGTGACTCTCTAAAACCGGTCACGTAGGCTTCTGCAGACAGTTTTGAAGATTTGAGGCGTCCAGTTTGCGTCGCTTAAAAACACAAAATGTTTACGTTTCGGCTATTGCTTTTTGTTAAGCACTAGTACAATGGCCAAAACGTGATCTAACGTTTTGCCCCAACTTTTACCTTCAGATTTTTACCAGCAGAGATTATTTATTTTGGGTAGACATTCGTAGACGTGTTTTCATGGTTTTGTACTCAAAATACTATAATATCCGCTCACCAGAAAACTATGTACCTAATAGATCGATTCCAATTATTTGTAAATTACTTTTCAACAATTATCTGGCCCTGCAATTATAAATTTTGAGAACGGTCTGAGGTATCTCTCTGTACAAAGATTCTTTATTTCAATATTTAGAATACTCTTGTAATTTTCTGCAGACTGATTATAAAAACAAATTCTTTTCCTCCACATTCACCGAAGTATGTCATGTCTCTTTTTTCGCTATAGCACATGTTTTGTTCGTTAGTAAGTCCGTCAACTCAGTTCGGGGAAGAACTGAAGATGTGAACTTCGCAAGTAGGTTTTTGCGGATGGTAGAGAATCTAAATTTATTTCTCTTGTGAGTTCAATAACTTCACACTCTAGACGGAAGTGAGCCCGCATTTGCTAAAATCGATCTGATGAATAAGAAAATAAATAGTTTACCCCGTCGTCTTTCACTTACTAAGGAATTTAAAGATCAATTTACTTTGAAAAAATAATTATTTTCACAGTCCATGAAAAATCTAAGTCAGTATCCTGTTAAAAGAAGATCAAATGTTAGACTTATTTTGGCAAAATTCGTACCAAAACTTTACTATGTGGTGCAGATGAAGGTTTACCTTCTTGTTAAATATTTTTCGTCTATTAATTTTTTCCATTTCGCAATTATTGAGATCTATTAACTAGTTTATCAAGTACGTGCTCAGTTTTCAGTGTTAATAAGACTTCTTGAGCAAGGCTCAATATTGGAGAAACTCTCAAAATTGAATGATACATGTAATTGAAATATGGCCAGCCCTTTAAGATCGTCTGTATTTTAGTACTATATATACTAATATGAAATAATACCATTCGAATAGAGATTTCTTAGAAGTAACTAGATTTGACGGTGGATTGAATTTTCCAAATACGTCTGCTGTAAGCTTTATATTCTCAGTTTCGACCATAATAAATGAGATTTTCACACAAACAAACAAACAAAAAAGTAGAATATACTGTAGTCAAAACTGAAAATAAGAAATTACCTCAAAGATTGACATTTCAATCTGGGTCCCCAAAAACTTTTGAATCATTTAAGTACTCATTTATTTATTTTCTAAAAGAATACATTTTCAGCAAATTCATTATATGAACATTTTATATTGCTTAATGCACAATATTTCACCCTCTTCCCAACATAATCAGTACCAGGATTTTTTTTCTTAATCTTCTTGGCCTTCCCCGTACTCTTTCTCAACATGTCCTGGATGCTATTGAGTGACATCTCACCTTCACAATCTCTTCACCTAAATCATGTGTTTAGGTGGAAGAGCTGGCCTAGTGGTCTGAACTTCGCCATATTAAAAGAAAGTCAGGAATCAATTAACAAGTACATCATCATGAATCATCAAATACAAATCTCTTGATAATTTCATGATAATTTCTTAATTTAGATCTGGGTGGAAATGGTGTACACTTGTGGAAGGCGAACGGGTGGTGTAGTGGTTAGCACCTCTACGATCAAAGCAGGATCCCGGGTTCGATTCCCGGCTCGTCTACATTTTCAAATTTCTGAATTATCAAATTTTTTCTTTATTTCATTTCAACGTGGCAAGATTCAGGCAATGCAACCTGCTACCTAATCACGTGAATGGGGCGAAGGAATTGGGAAGGAGAGGTGTTGGGTTAGGCAGAGCTCATTCCTCCTGGGTGATTCGGGTAAGACTTTTCGGCACCTGTCCCTGAGTGCCTCGCCCGTTTCGTTTAGTGGCTGGGAAGTTGGCGTGAGTGGCGTTGTCGGGTTGAGGGCGAGGGTGCGTGACTGCACGCACCAAATGACGGTGGCAGTGGCCTGCAGCGCGCAAAACACACGCCGCTGCGCTGACTGGCGCACGCTCCCAGCCACGAAGTTCCCCTCCCTCTCTCATTCTATCACTGCACAGTGGGTGGATGCAGACAAGAGACGGGTCAAAGGAAGTGATGCGTGGGAACGAAAGGGAAGTAGAGAAGAAAATATGAATCTGATGAGGTCTTACAGTACCTGTTAAGACACCTTCAGCTCAAAATCACGATTGAAATTCTGTATGTACTTTATTCGTGAAGAGAGAGAACTCCTTCCACTGAATATACATCATGCTGAGGCTAAAAAATAAAAACGCAAAATTCATGAAAAACCAAAACGAATGAAAAGGAAAATACAAAATTTATAGATACAGTGTGAATAATATTCAAAACAGCAAGTTATCTTGTTCAAAATACGATGTTGCATATTATTCGACAAGAAATACTAATATTACTCGGAAAAATTAAACATTTTAAATTTATTAAACAAAAAGAGTATTGACAGATACAATGATAAATACAATAAAAACAAAATTATTTAGAATAACAAAAATGTTGTGTACCTAAACTCCTTAGCAAACCGACTCATATAACAATGCAGAAATGTGGTATTGGAGACAGTGATCGAAAATAACTTTGAATGACGATTTGGATGATTGATAAAGTTGGGTGGAGGTGTTGGATAATACACGAGTGAATTTTGTTGCTGGCGATGGGTAAGGGATAATTAGAGGGAATACTTTGGTAAAAATGTGCCGGAAGTACCAAATTATCGGTCATGTTTGATACTAATTTCTTGCCACTTCTTCAATGAGCAAAATCCACTAATGAAATTGTTCCCTATTTCCTTGAACGAGTTCTCAACTTCTCCAAGTTTAAGGCATAGACTCCAGTTTGCATGTATTAAGAGACGTAGTATCCGAGTTTTTGTCGGGAACCCTCGAGTCTGACCTCACTATCTCCGAAATCATTCTGAAAACAAATTGATAGTCTGGTTCAAATTTTAAATATACCTAGATATTTAAAACAAATACAGGAAAAATGCTCCTTTAGAATTTGCTATAAAAATTTCCTTGACAAGAATAAATTATTTAACACTAGCATCTTACACGTTGCATCTTTTAAACTTTTGAAGATCATTCTTGAAAACTACTATTAAAATTCCACGGTATTCGAGGCTATCATGTCAAAATGATGTAATATTTTGATTTAAGTTCATAAATACAAAATAAGAATTTTTGACGAGTTGCACCCCATTTTTGACATGCATCATGAACCTCCACCCACTATCATCGTGTGTGTGAAAAGTTTGGTAATGTTACTTAGTATCTCCGTGGCATGAAATATTAGAGCGATTTCATTAGCAATGTGTGACGTAGAATGAGACAAATTGAATATTTGATCTAGTAGTTTCTTTTGTGAACACACTGTCTGTCATCTTCCGCTCTCGTGCTACCCATCGTTAGGCGGAACCCCTTTTGTCGTGGAATTTTTGCCTTTGCGGAACCACGCTGTCTAGATCTGCTTAAGACGGCTTTTTTGCAATCTTACAGCATCAAGATCCGGATTGTAGTAAACGAGATGGGAGTAATTCAAGGATTCGTAAGATGTTTCTCTCCAGAATTTCCCAGAGTAACAAAAATTTGTATTAATAATAATATATAGTTAACACCACGACGCCAAAACTTAAGATATTATCAGGTTGAGATAGAAGGCCCGATGTGTAAAAAAAAGCAGTTGTGAGAGAGTCATGTCAGTCTTTAATAAAGAGGGGAAGCGAAATATAAATTTATGATGAATGATTCACTATCTTTTTTTATGGAACTATTATTATAGAACTGCCATATATTTCTTTCTAGTGCTAGAAACCGCGCAATATACGTATCTTTCCTAGTTCACTCAATGAAAGAAGCAATTGTAACAAGCATAAAATGTTCTATAACTCTAAGGCTTAAAATCATCTGGCTTAATACCCCATCCTAATTGGAGGTTTTCATGGGTTCTCCTCATTCGGGAAACAGGAAATGTCCCTTAGCATGCTGTTCAGTTGTTAAGATGAACCAATTCCTCCTTTTGAATACAATACTAGACATAATGCAAAATATTGTTTGAAGTGGTTAGACGCAAGAACAGACCATAGTTTGAGTCCAACCCAAATGCAATTACGTTTTTTATTCATATACATTGGATATACATTCCTCCTTGTTGTGTCTTAAATACCCTTGCCTCTTTGAGAGAAACCAAGCTAACCCAACTTAGGGTAAACCTTTTCTAACTTGTTCTTATCTCTGCGTAGAGTACTATCGAACTCTTACGGAGCGCATTTGGTGTTTAGGGGACTAAAGAAATAACATTTATACTCACTAATTGAGGTCACGTGAGTAATGGGATTTTATAAAAAATAATCCTTCTTTAATCTCCACTAATATGTTACCTACAGTACTCCTTAAGCAATAATACAACTTAAAAGGGAAGAGCGTCAGTTGCTGCAAAATCGATTTTTGTCTGAAAACTAGGGCAAATTTAGCGAACACTTATTTCAGCTTTTTTTTAACTTTACTTTTGTTTATGACACAAAAACAAATTATAAATTACATATCCGTCAGTATGACATGTTATCAGTGTCCAATTCCTCACTGCTGAAACAGTCCCAAATGTAGAGTGGGACTTACGGGTTCACTCTGTAGCGGAATTTGAATACTTGTCAAATTTTTATTTGTTATGATATATTACGATATGGTTTTAAGAAAGCAAAATAAGTTTAAAGATTTTTTTATATAAATACAATTCGTTTACGTTTCAGTGTCCGTTTTCAAGGACGTTTCCTGCGTCCAATTTACATCCATCATCCGTTCGATAAACAATAGCGATAAATAAATAATAACGATAGCAAATCACATCATCAAGTAACAAAATATCTTTTGAAAACTGGAAACGACAAAGGATTGAAGAAGTCAGGAGCTTGCTTCAGCTAGGCCGAAAATAGCTACGTCATCTGCTGATGGTTCACCTGCTGTTGAGATGAATGTTCTTCGATGCGAACGCAAAATAATTCTCCTTCCGAGAGTACTCAAAACGACCTGAAAAACCTTGAAGCAAATGTGTATCCACGACTGGAGCTGATTTGCAGAATTTGCAGAATGCAAAACTAAATGCGGCCACTTTCGTTTTATACCGCTAATGGTTCCAATTGCGACTGGTATGTAATTCCAAATGCCCCTCTGTTTACGGAAAGAGAATCGTGACGAAAAAAGAGGTGGTGGATGATTTGGCAGTTTCGAATTTCTACTCTTGTGACGGTTTATCACGCGGAAGATTCGCGGGACTTACTCCGACCATAATCATGCTCCGACCATAATGGCTACCGCAATGAACGAAAGAACATGTATTTTCTATCAGAAGGGAAGGTGATTCCATTTTCTGTCCGAAAAAAATTGTAAAAAAAACTTTGATCAAATACAAAGAGAAAGAAAAAGAAAGAAGCGAAAAGAGAAAAAAGGAAAGAAGGAACGAATGACAGAGTGAAAGAAGTAGGAATGAAAAAAAGAAAAGAACCTATGGTATTAATATGAGTTAATACATTTCAATTTGATTGGAATAAATAAAAGGGATTTGTCTTTTTTTATTTATTCATATCTGAAACGAGGTTTTCATATTATTGATCTCTGATTATTTTTTTAGGTTGCACGATTACTACCAAACTGTTATATCGTGGATAAAAATGTCACTAGAAGATGTAATTTATTTGTTCCTTAAGTAGTTTTATATTATTTATAACTCGAGAATTAAACTTTTGTGTTATTAGTTCATATTTGAGACAAACGTTTTCTATATTTATTTAATTCCTTTTCACATATATGAAAAACTTAAGAGAATCGCAAATTATGTGAAATTACTTTCGACAATACACATCATTTGTAGGCAATGAGATTTGATTTCTTTACTTCACTGTATAAATATAAGAAATTATAGGAATATTTATAAGTAATTTGTGATTCGAATTATACAAATTCCATACGATATCTTGCAATTATATTCAAATTCTGTTAAAAACTATATTTTATCATTGTATTACGCAAAAGTTTTTTACAGACACTCTAATATCTTTTACATTGCCTATGAAGACCTTGCGAGACAACGAATCTCGAGATGTCGTTTAAATATAGAGAATGATAAAGTTTATTAAAGTCAAGAATATACAGAATATTTTTGTTATAGAATCCAAAATGTGTATAATAAAAAAATACAAAATATTTCTTTAATAGCGGTGTAATGAAACATTTTCTCTCGTTACGATTTACAAGCAGTACGATGTCTTCTATTAGTCTTCCTAATATGGGAGCCGTTTCAAATAGACCTACGATTGGTCGAACGAAACTTCCCCAGTCGAAGGGGAAGCAGGAGGAGAGAGGCGTTGCAAACTTAACAAATCCAAAACTGGTCAGAGCGTGGGACTTAGAAAAATAAATGGGCCCTTTTTTGTTATCAGTAGTGTACTAAATAATTTACTAAAAATTTATTTACTAAAACAATTAATTTTATTTACTTTATTGCACATAATTGCTTCATTTTATTAATTGTAACTTTAATAATCATGTTTGTTTGGAAAATATGTAATGCATTTAAATAATGATGTATTGTTGACCATTGTTGTACCTTGTTGATATTGTATTTCTCGTGTATCACAACTGACGTTGGCCCATTGCTCTTAAGTTGTCAATTTGTCTGAAGATGATCCACAACAAGGATTGAAACGTTGTGCATGTTATTTCATTTATTTGTGTTTTAGAGTAAATATATGTCTGTTCATAAAAATAGGGTCGTTTGATTGGTATGAGCATAAAATTGTTACGTTTGTAAAATATTTCTTGACCCAACATTAATATTTCTCAATTAATTTATCTTATGGTTAAATAGTTAACCTTAATACTTAGAATACAATCTAGAGGAGGTTTTGGATTTTTTCGAATTTTCTTTTTAATTTAACAATAATTGGATACTTTTCCACATAAGTCTTCAAACCATCATGCAAGAAAAGGGAAACTGATCCTATAGAAATAGAAAATTTGTCTTACGAAATTTGCAGATATTTTGCACATATTGTGCTTGACTAAGTTGTTTCCCTCAAATTTAATCACATACCTAAGAAATTGAGTATCTATATTTCAAAAATGAGAATTCTGAAAACCCCACGAATGCTCGTGATGACAAAGATGATGTTAATCATATTTCATTTTTCCAAGCTTGAGAAAACTGATAAGATATGCTTGATGATTTCAAAGGTTTCTACTCTTATATTGCAAAATATTCCTAGAAAGTGAAAATAGTTAAAATGTATTTAATAAGAATATAAAATCTTTATAAATATTTTATCTTCTCTGTAACTTTAATTCATGGCAATGTATACACGGAACAAAAGAACTTTAATACAGAAAATACCGTCAGGATAAAACATTTATGAGGTAACTACTCAATATGTTTTATTCTTTAGAGTCAGTTTTACCGAATACGATTAAAGTAGAATGTAATTAATCGAGAATAAAACTCTTTGATTAATATGAATACCCGTAAAGTGTTGTATCAAGTTTCGTTAGGTCTCATACTTTCAAAGTATAAATTTTTCACAAGTTCGTTGACAAGGCGCAACCTTAACCCCACAATCTTTCCAGGTGATTTTTCCGTTAACGTATTCTGAGATTAAATCTTATTATTTCAATGATCTTTGGACACTTCACTATAAAACGGTTTACATAAATATCCCTTATTTTGTACTTCGTAGCAATAAACAAATAATATCAGATACGACGTTAACAGCTGCAACTTATTAATGCATCTATCAGATTTGATATAACATGGTGTCTGCGAATACTCCCTATAGAGCCTTAATTTGGAACGACTCTGTTATTCTTTTCTCGATGGATTACTCTCAGACATAAACAAAGAATTTGTTAATCTCAGTTTTTTCCTCATCATGTCCATCTACTGTACTTTGTGCTGTCCACAAAGGGACTTCTCATCCAAAGAGGAAACACACGAACGTAAAACACTCTTCTCTCGCAATTTGTGTGTGGTTGCTTTTGCTTTTATTTTCAACCAATCTTGGCAATTCCTTCGACGATTTTCTTTCTCGCATTTATTGAAACCATCCCCGAGAAATACTTACAAGAAATGTCATGTCACTCATGACTTTAAAATGTGTTTCCGTGGCTTTTTCTTTGTTTCTTGAGTGTGTTGAATGCACATAAAAGACTTCAAGCTCCTTAATAACTCTGAATCTTGATTTGGATTTTTGTTGGTCGCTACGCGCCATGAACATGCACTTTAGCTGAGTTCATCTTCTTTAGAGTTTGCGCGTATTATTTTCATTCGTGTGTCCTTAATTTTTCACGCTTACGCTCTTAGACCACAAATGTGTGATGTTTACACCGCACACGGAAAAAAGCGGAAGTTAAGAGACTAAGGAATGAGATATACGAAAACTCAGATGTAACGACATTTCAAGGTAGAAAGACAAAAACCGTGACTCATTAAGTTGAAGTAAAAGAAATTGCTGTATTTTTATTCATTTCAAGCGTATTTAAGGTATTTATGTCGGGTAATTGTAGTCAAATCATTCAAAAGAATTATCATTTTTTTATTTATATTTAAATCAGCATTGAACTTTGTATGTGCACTTTATGAATAATGGTAAATAGTAAAGACGATGTAATTTGTAACAAGAAGATATTTATAAAGAAATAATATAAACTGAGAGTTCGCTTGACTCTATTTGTAAGCAGGATGGCCTGCCATTAGCATTATACTGGAGTGCCCATGAGGTAGATTGCAACGGCGGACCGCTCCCCGACAATAAAACCGTGAACAAGACAATGCAAAAAGTTAAATATCTCTTCAGAATGTCCATTGACCTCCCGGAAATAAAATTTAAAAAATAATGTTGGCGTTGGTTCCAATTAAAAAAGAAAAAGATTATTTATTTTGAAGATCCGGAAAGTAATTTGTTTTTGAAAGTCTACACTATCATAAACGGTGTGACCCAAATCAATATACTGGGGATATAACTATAAAGGAATTTGTGTGAGTAAAGTGTGAAAATTCTGTTGGCTTACGGTTGAGGAGGTATAGGTTTACGCGAATAACGACACTTTTCAGGATATATTTTTCTTCCAAAATATTCCTGACAATTTTTAAAAATTACATCATTAATTTAAAATATATTTTATCAATCAATTTCTTTTAGTTTATTTTATTTTTATAAGCTGAGATAATGCTGCATTACATATGTTAGGTTGCACATCTTACACATTACGGAAATCTTGAAAATAAAGCGACACTACTGCCTTCTAGTTATTAAAATGTTAACAGATAATAGAAAATAGAGAATAAACACAAAATCCACTCACATATTGGACGAAACATTTCGGCTGTCGCCATCGTCAGTCACGTAAAAAAAATACTTTTTTCAATTAAAAAAAAGATTGCTAAAATAGGTTTTATACAATGAGTTATATAAAATGTATATAATTGCAAAACTTAAACAGCTAAGAAGTATTCAAACAATTCATGAGTTGATTCCGTTTCTCATCAAAGTATCGGTCCAAAAATAACATCTTTTAGATAAAAACATGTATGTTAATCCAAGAGTTCTATATTCATGACACAGTTCTATATAAATGACACACAGAAGAAACTATTTAACCTAGTTTCTTCTCTGCGTGCAATGAAGCGGCTCGAATCGAAAATATGTGGATGGAACGCAATGAAAATATACTGTTCATCAATAGAGATATTGCACATACTTCAGTTCAAAGGGTCAATTAGACATCCCGTGGGATTTCATTTTTTTCAACCACATATGCTAACTCAGTACATGACGACGGATCCGTTAACTACAGACACGTCACAATAAAAAGTTCTCGTCAGATATTAACTTTTTCTGGGTTAACTACTTCAATCAACAATAAAGGTGAGTACGATATATTGATGCATCAGTGGCTGAAGTTCTAAATACTATTGAATAATTCGGACGCGAAAAAATTATGTCAGTGCTACTAAATTCCACGGGAAACTCCAATTTACAAATTATACTTCAATCGCCAGAAAAAGAAACATGAAGTGCTTAACAAGTACCTCTTATTCCTTCCAATTGTGAAAAACTGCAACGACATGCGATCATTGAAACGTAGTTGCCACATATTATAAATAACGAAATTCATCAAATTCAAAAGTCGCTTTACTTTCATTGTTTATTGTATGTGGTAAATAAATTTTACTGGTGTAAGCAGTAAAGCATTAATACAACAATTGTAGTTAACGTTCATGGTGTGGGTATCAAATTCTGAGTATTTGAAAATCCTTGATTTGAGAAATGGTAATCCAGATGATCAGTATGTACAACTTATTCTAGATAAACCTTGTTAGAAAGAATCCGTGTTACTACTCAAAATATCATGTTCAATCGGAGATTGGTCCAATACGCGATACAATCCCATTAATGATACTGATGATGACTCGCATTACAGACGAAACGTAATGTTAGATTCACATTTTAAATGCTTTTTGTGTACATTGTTTCGTAAAAATGAATTGTGAATTTATCTTAATTAAAATGTCATCTAAAAACTCAGATCGTTTGCATATATTTATTACGATACAAACTCGTCACCTTACTACTACAGTGTTTACTCACGTGTTCCCTCTAAATCCACTACAATTGCATAGGAGGTCGCTGGGCAGCGTCTTCGCATCTCCTGCCGCACGCCTTCGTCTGCATCGTGCTTCGAAGTAGGCTGGAGCTTTGTGCGGTGAGTATTAAAAAAGGCGTCTGCGCGCGGCGGAACGAACACCAGCGGAGGCGATGGACTGCGACTCCGTCTTCCAGAGCGATGAGAGCAGGGAGTGGATGGAGGGAAGGTTCTGATAGGGGATGCGCGACCCCGGACGCACCGCGGAGGACTTCCGCAACGTGACCGGCGACTGTAGACGAAAGGGATTTCATGGGAAAACGCGGCCGTGGTTCCCCCTATTACATTTCCTCCTCTGTGAAAATATCATTTAGGATGAATTGAACAGAAAGTTGAGTTAAGTTGGTCAGGAGTCGATAGCACCACGAATTATATACGTGCGTCATTAAATCAAGATGTTATTTAACCGGCGATGGCCATTAAATCAGGAACGACGTGGATGACGCAGCTATCGTCTCTTGGTTCCGGTACGGTAATATGGGTGTGATGGATAATCATCACATTGATATTATTGACTGTTAGTCAGGTTGTCAAAGAAATAAGCAACAGATAGGTCCGTTGCGTCGCCCCAGCATTTCCAGCATCTCTATAGCTTCCCTGTCATAAAGCATGAGTTTATCCTTGAGGTCAGCGTGCCTGCCAACCCCGCTCCACCCTGCTAGCATCACAACCCATGATGTTCTCCTCGTCCACCGTCCTCAGATACCTAGTCCGCAGTCAGACTTCAATCTCTCGACAGTCTCCGAACTATCGATATTCTATGTTCACTTTGACGCGATCTACGAGACTGCGCAGATATTTCTACAAGGCGCACGCAACGGTTCATGTGGCACGGTACGAGACTCATACATACACTCGTTTTTCCATTGGACTTCTCGTCATACACGATCTAACTTGTTTCAAGGGAATTCTTGCAAACATACATTATCTGCAATGGTTCAACTCGCTTCGATAAGGTGGCTTTAGTACATAGACGAGACAGATATCAAATTAGTCTAGGTGAAGGTGGAAGCTTATCAGACTCTGGTACCAATCACCTCCTCCACCACAACTTATCTCCCTAAGTGCACATGAAGAGCTCAAAAACCATTGTAAGGTGGAATCTATATTATCTCCGGGCGTGTTTCCTCTTAGAAATAACTAGTATTTCAATATAAATGCTTTGACATTCATTCTACCTACTTCAATAATTCATAATATTAATTTCTTCTTTGAACACAGTGGGATGACCCATTCCCTCGTATCATTGTGTCAGGTATATGTCAAAGAATAATTTTGTTCGGGTGCTACTAAGTTTGATACTAGCCGCGGGACTGCATAAAAGAACTCTGGATCATTCTCAGTCCAGAGTCTGCTTGTTGAAAGAAGCTTCCCAAAGAGTAGTTGGTCAGCTAAAACTATTTATCTTCGCAAAAACTTTTTCAAATAATGTTTTAATAAGCATGATCCTAACTTCGTCGCCGTAATTCTACAAGAAGACATGATTTATCTGAATAATAATGTAATTCAATTATTATTTTTTCTTGACAACTGTGATTCAGATTTTGCTTTTGGAAGCGAAATTCATATCCTTCCATAATATCTAAAATAATGATGTGACGAGCATTACACGTCAGAGCTAAAAAATTAAAATTGACTAAAGTATCTGATTTAGCGCATAAAGTATGTATCGGCCGAAAGGATTTTACATGTACATTAAATGTGTTTAAATAACAAGGCATATTATTATCATAAACGATGTACCATGGAAGTGCACTTTTTCTTATCACAAATACTGCGAATCGTTCTTACCTATATATCCACCTACTTAAGAACTGAAAGCTAAATGGTGATAAAATTATATGAATTCTTGAGTATCTTCAGCTTCGTCTCCTTCACAGCGCCGAGGAGTGCCCGTCCCGAGCATGCGCAATGAAAGCCAATCATATTCAAGATATTTTCTGGAGCGGGTGCATTAGGATATCGCTTCACGTCTACAACTCAGTCAAACATGTTACATAAATTGTACAACACCTTTTAATTGGCACACCTTGTCTTATTCCACTATGCGCGATGCCGGTAGGGGTTGAGACATACGGGTCTCATTGCAAAAATAACGGGAATTTTTGAAGGAAAAATATTATGTTAACATATCTTCACAATATATACTTTAATTATTTAAAAATGTATTTTATAAAATGTAGAATATATTGTTTTTATACACTTTTAGTATTTATTTCAGGGGATGGCAATGTTTTCACGTTTTGTGTGGTAAAAATATAAAATACGATCCATAGTGTCACACACTTCTGCTGGTCTTGTAAATATTACGTTACTGCCCATCCATATGTACAAAATATTAATGATACATGCACGTAGACATTCACAATGCCTGAATTTTGAAACTTTACCACCCAACAAAATAAAACGTCGATTTGTTTAATTGTTATTATTACTTGTTCTTGGAGCAAACCATTGATTAAAACCGTGCTTAAAAAATTATTCGAACTTATTTGGACTTAAGCCATCGTCTTGACCTATGTGAGCATATTAAACAGGTGTATAGCACACGCTACGCCTCAGACACCCTGTGGCCCAATGGTAGTGCCCTCATCTTGAGAACCGACTAGCCCTGGTTCGAGTACCAGATGCCTGAAGACGGACATTGAAGAATACATTTAAACAGGTCAAAAAGATGGATAATGCCAAAATGAGTATCAATAAAAAATGATAATTCAACATCGTCAAGAATGTCGTGCAGAGAAGAACTGAAAAATGAATGGTTAAGTTGTCTCAAACAAGTGACGTGCTGTACCAATATTCATTCATTGAAATAACCCCGTGAAATTTATTTTCCCGGTGCACTACAGAAACTTGAGATACAAATAGAAGTGTAATTCACATTTCTAATAATGAAGAACATAACCCCCTTCCGGAAATTGTTTTTCAGAAGGAATAAACTTATAAAATGCGAAAGTTTGAATTTTGTTCTCATTTCTCTAGAATATATAAAATTACTCCCTTATTTTTTTTTTACAAAAAATTTAATGGATGAGCAAGTTGTAAAACAGGACCTATAGGTGGCCGTGATGGCGTCAGCATCGAAGAGTTGCATCCGATTCAGACTTCCGACCGAACTGGTGTGCAGCATCCTCGGGCAAAATTGTGATTGATCTCCGCTCTTACTTCTTCCGTATCCGGAGGATAGTGGCCTCGAAGTACGGAGACCTGATCTGCGAAGGCGATCGGGAAAAACGGTCATGCGGTTGTCTGCAGCCTACTGTGAGATGAAACGTGTTTGACGAGTTGGAATCTCCGCAACACAACTGTTAACAGTTCAATGAATGCAGCGATTCTCCGCCTTCAGGGTATCACAGAACTACCACAGAAAATTTTTATATGAAGGTGATTACGAGTTTAATAACTTTGTACATGGTCTGCTAAATTATTTGTTGAATATATTTAAATACTTCAACCGGAGAAGTGTCTGCTTTCCCCGTGAGGAGACACCGATCCTCGTCAGCTTCAGAACATGGTATCATGAAGGGAGGGTTATTTCCTGGAACATCGTCACATACTTGTTTCCCATTTCCTGTTTCTCCCAAAGTGTAAAGTAGCTATTACAAAGTAAACGATATTACAAGTAGTTCAAAATAGGACACAGAATAACCGTACACCACTCTAAATAGCATATTTTCAAAATATTTACACCAAGGTTCCTCTTAACCATTTTCTATCCAACAATGACTATTTTTCTTCCCAAATGTTCGTCTACGCATCTACTGCATTAGTTATTTCGAAATACCTTGAGAATTTACTTGTTACTGGGGATGTATTCTGATTCATTTTTCACGAGTAAGAGAATTGATCTCATACGTTTTTTCCTTGTCGGCAATTACTCATGTCCTGATTGTCTTCTAATTGCCTTGGTCTTCAGCTTGACGTAAGATACCTTTAAGAATCAAAATATTATTTAACGTCTCACCTGACGGATATAACGTTCAGTATTTGGAGTATCTGAATCCAGATAATTATTTATTGCAAAATTAATATTCTACGTAAATTTAAAATTATAATAGTCTTTTGGTCATACCGCACCGAATCAGAAGGTGCTCTAATTGTATTTTCATGACAATGAAATTTTAGAGCTTTTGCCTTTCCTCTAGTCTTGGCTGGCATATTTACTCCAGTAGCTCTTGAGACGCCGGTCTAAATCTGCATTTTGAGCTATTCATATGAACCACAAGATAATGTAACTACAATTTTGTTCATGAAAATAAAATTTAATCCGCGTTTCAGGTTGGCGAATTTATAATTTCTCTCTCCCAGGATAGATGTCTTCAAAACATCCTATTCGCATCTTCGACGAAAGCAGTAGATGTAATACTGATCGTGGATAATTTTATTCAAAAACACTTTTGTGGAGCTCGAAGGCCACCGACGATCGACGCGTGAAGCAATCTCTGAAACGTGCCATGTCTTCTCAGACTCATCCAAGAAGAGAAATTCGGGTTGAGCCTCTTTTAATATTTGGCCACGATACTCTGTGGAAAAGCGATCTGAAGTAGTTCATGCCACAATGCGACTGTGAGTCAGTAACTTGCAAACAGTGCAACGTAAAACCAGTGGTGCAAAATCATTGCAATACATTCTCATATACGTTTCTCAGTCTGCACTAGAGAGCAACATTAAGGCATTGTATTAGGAAAGGGTTGATTTTAACATGTTACTCTACATTTTTCTCGTCTTTATTTTACCCTATTTAAAAAGTTTATTAAAGAAATACTTTTACTAGCATTTATATAAAAGAATCTCTAATATACAAATTCTGTTCTTTCGTTTTTGGGGGAGATAAGTTCAGCAAGATTTATATTTTATTTCAAAAGATATATTTATTAATAAATATAAAAATAATTAGGATATTATAACACGAGAACAAAGTCAGCTGACCAACAATATTCTTATATAATTTAATTAAAAATTAAATAATTAATTGTTTTGCAATACGAAATTATATTTATAAACATTAATCGTATCTATTAATAATTTCGGTTAAACAGGTGATACTGTTTGTTTTATTTACTTCCTGTTATTTCGTAACGCTCCTTATCTTTCTCGTCAAAGAATTATGTAAGTGTTAAAATATATTATTTAAAATAAAATTATTTTTAACGATTGAAACAGCTATAAACCATTGAATTAAAAAATCATGAAAAATAAACAAAAAGATTTATCACACGTTCCCTCTAGACAAAAAAAAAATGTAACCAAGTTAATTTTTAAAACGATAAGTAACAATATAAAATAACATCCTCACGCATCAAATAATATGCACGAACATATAAATATAACACACAACATGCACAAGTTAATAACAACATCCGGCAAAAGGAGCAGCTTACACATCTGATAAGTCAGCTTACGCAGCGAAAAGATTCAGCGTCACCGGATGAGAGGTTACGAGTACTGCGTAGGTGGAAGGTTCACGATACCAAGAGAAACATAAGATGCAGACATTCCTCTAATCTCCTTTTAAAAGTAACATATTAAAATTACACACCTACAAACATATAATCTTTGGATTCACACCATTGGCAAACTTAAAACTACGCGCCATAAACATGTTTAAGTGCAAGAAAAAACACACTATTTAAAAATTGTATATGGTAAAGTAATTAACTATAACATTTTCGTCGGGCTCAAAGTCAATAATTCTTTTAATATTACTCTTTTATTAGAGGTTTGAAAGTAAAATAAATATTCAGAATATTATTTTACTCCAGCTCTGCGTCATCCGTGTTAAATAATATTCAAGCTTCTTGAAATAGTAAACAAATGTGTAAGTACAGAGATGAAAATTATTTCAGTGCGTCTATACCAAACTTTCAAGCGAAATACCGCTAATGCGGTCGTAAAATACACTAATTACACCTTGCATACAGAATATTAAAGCAAAATCGTTGGATCAGTTTTTGAAAAATATTCAAAAATTAACTTTGACCTTCATGTGAAGTGCCCTTTGTATTCAAGTAAAAAGAAAATTGAAAACACGTGCATATGTCAGAATTAAAATTTCCCGTAAATACGAAAAAGGAAAAAAATATTTTTTCCATTCGGTCAGGAATGCTGCGCACAGACGGACGGAACGGACGGACGTCCAGACAAAAACCACTTTTCCGGAATCAGGGGTCTCCAAAACGGATATTTCCGTAAAAATCTCGATTTTTTCACGATTACAATACTTTCTGTATACTAATAAATAAAGAAAGAAAGAAAGAAAGAAAGAAAGAAAGAAAGAAAAAAGAAAGAAAAAGAAAGAAAAAAATTATTTAATATTTATTTATTAATAAATATTGTCAAGAGAGCTGATACAGATTAAACTATGACCACGTTGAGAACAATAAAGTAATTTACTGCGACTAATACACAATTAACAAATAAACACAGTGCGTTTCTGTTCATATTTTTTTCTTTAAGTTAAATTTCTCAAAGCAAAGAAACATTACTTCGAGTATACCTTCCATTCTCCACAACCTAATATCTCTCCTTCCCAATTCCTTCGCCCAAAACATGTGGTTAGGTAATAGAGCACTCCTGATGGCCTAAACCTTGTCACGTCATAAAAAAGACGAATGAATGTATGAATAAATAAACAAATAAAGAAATATAACCGCATGGCATCTTACGATATTTTTCATGGCCTGTTGATTATCATTGAAATAAGGACTATAAATTGATTTTAAAAATAAGTTAACTACTTCGCATAGTCTCAGCATGAAATGGACTTTTCGTTTTCTACCGGGATCCGCTCGGCTTTTTACTTTTACTGATACCAGCGATCCCGCGATAGAATCGGAACTGGATAGGCCCCAAGAGGACGCAAATATGTTCACCTCTCATTGTCTCATTCGTCCATCGGGCTTCCGGGTGGCATGGCGGGAAGCTAACCCCTCCTCTTCAGCAATCAAAGCAGAACAAGGTGACGATTTCCCTGTTGGATGAACAAGTGGAGCGTGTCCGTTCGCACTGGACATTCCAAGCGGACACTCTTATACAAAATTAAGAATGCCAATTCGCTCATCTGGTGTTCCTTCGCATGTTATGGATCAGGAAGTAAGCCTACCGCCATATTTTCTCTTTCCAGATAGGCCTATGTACAATTTGTATTCAGGATAATATTTAGTTTCCACATGTTTCTTATATCCTAGTGTACACAGAGTGAATAGTAATGCTCAAACTTCAGAGTGTGATTTCTCACAGGAAAAGAATAAAAAAGTTCATATCGACATATTTCCATAAATGGGCTGTTGGTCCCCAATAAAGCAAACCTCATTGCCAAGAACGTTTCATAGCAAACGAGAGTCTCTTTGAGTTTTCTCAGAAGTGTAGTGAAAACTCCCTCCCAGATATCTTTTTGGGTAAATGGAACCCCAACCGAAACACTTAAGTTTTGTAAAAAAAAAAATAATTCCTATGATATTCATACACTAAAAACTCCTATGAGTTGTCATACAGATAATCAAAATTCCAAAGTAAGTAAATTGTGCCATGTGCTCCGAACTCAAATCAATTTTGTAAATCAACATGCTCTCTTGCTGTTTATATTTTGCAAATGTTTATTCCTATACATGATGTGGTATTATGTTTTTGAGACACTCCACATAGAGTGTCCAACATAGAAAATAAAACAGTGAATTTTTCTGATAATATGAACAATTTTTTTCAAAATTCCTGAGATCTATATTCTAAGAAATCATATATTCTTACTCTTTTGTTTGTTAAGACTGGATTACTATAGAGCTTTCTTTATAAAAAAATATGTCAAACAGTACAATACTCAAAACAATGCTAATATTCATCATTTTTAGCATTTCACCTATTTTTTATAAAAAGGTTAACAAAATTCAGACATCGTAAAGTAAAATTCCCTTCCCAAATTCATGAAATGGGATTAAATCTTTTCAAATCCATGGCTAAAAAACTTCCTACTCCACCTTTACTTCTATAATGTTAAAGAATTTATTAATTTTAGTAAAAGAAATTGATATGCATTTTATTTAACCTATTTGCTTTTGTCAATGAAATTTTGATTGCACTTGAGCAGAAAGAAACCCCTGTTGAATTATTCTTAGATCTCACAAAAGCTTTTGATATAATTAATCATGAAATTCTCCTCAGTAAACTAGAAAATTATGGAAATCGGGGAATAGGATACAACTGGCTAAAGTCATATTTATCTGAAAGACAGCAAATAGTACAAGTATCAACATGAAAATCAAATAAAACATCACAGGCCTCAGCCCATGCATGTTATTCACGGAATTCCTCAGGGCTCCACCCTGGGAATTCCTCAGGGCTCCACCCATATATTTCTTCTATATATTAATGACATCCAATCCATCATCAAAAACCACAAAATTGTACTTTTTGCTGATGACACAAACATTTTATTCCATGCCAAAACTGCTGAAAACTAACTTAACACTACCAAATCCACTATCACCACCCTAATCCAATGGTTCCAACAAAATAAACTCATAATAAACACTGACAAAACTTGCATAGTTTCCTTCCATAATCCGCATTCTCTAAACAGCACACACCTAACATCGAATTTAATGGTAACCACCTCATCTTTAAACAAACAACACAGTTTCTGGGACTTACTATACAAGATAACATGAAATGGAACTGTCACCTAGAAACACTTATAAAAATGGATCAGCACAATAAAATATGCCATCAGAGTTCTAATAGCAAATTGTACAACAGATACCCTTCGAACAGTATACTATGCAAATGTCCATTCCATTCTAAAATATGGTATAATATTTTGGGGACAAACACCAGACCCCCCAGGGGACTTACATGTAGTAAGTACGTGTTTGGCGAACACGGGGCCCCGAGCTGAGTATGGCATTACTTCCACTTACTTGTGCCATGCTCCTTCCTTTCTCTTTTCTGACCTCCCTTGGTCACCTCTTGTTCTTTTCGATCCCGACGCTATTAGGGCTAGGGTATCTTTCATTTTCCTCTTTCCTCTTCTTTTTTTTTTTTTTTTTTTTTTTTTTTAGTAAAGTTGGAATTTGTGTTTTGAGTTGTAATGCAGGAGGGTTTTTAGTGGGTGTGGTTGAGTCTTTCGGCGGGTCCCACACGCGGGGAGAGTCGTGTTGGCTCTCCCTGGTGCGTGACTGCATTTTCCCTACCTGTACAAGTTTTAAGGGCTCTAATGACCTCGCTGTTGACGAGCCCTAAAGCCCCACAAAAAAAAAACACCAGAAACAAAACAAACTTTTAGTTTACAGAAGAGAATAATACAAACAATTACCAACACTAATAAACTTTCTACGTGTAAACCATTATTTGAAAAGTTGAAAATACTTCCACTGCCATGCATGTACATTTTTGAAACTTTGTACTTTGTAAAAATGGATCTACTAGACAAAGGACCACTCTATAGATTTAATTCCACTGTTCTTGTTCACAACACTAGACAGGCCAGAAATATCCATCTACCACAGATAACATCCACTCTTAGCCAAAAAAGCACTTATAATGCAGGTATACAGCTATATAATGTGTTACCACTGATCCTTAAAAACATTAATACACTGAACCCATTCAAAACAAAACTCAAACAATTCTTACAACAGAAAATCTACTACAGTGTACAAGAATTCTTCAATGGCAATAACTAATGTATGACATACAATATGTTGCAGGTAATCATTAGAACAAAGGTGCAGAAGGTGACCCATGGTAAAGGAAATGATCTAACAACATCAAATTACATTGTTTTACCATAATTATATACCTCAACATAAATTAATAAAATAAAAGTAAAATAATAGAATTCCTACCATAGATATCTAATAACCCTAGCCTAAATAAATATTAATATTCTGTAATAGTAGAAAATAATTGTATTTTATGTTAATTTCAACTTAACCTAAGTTAAATGAATATGGTTCAATGTATCAAAATTAATATGGTGTTGTTATTCTTATATGTAAATATTATTGTTATTGCTGTTATGACTCGCCATATATCTTTGTTATGATCTGTATGGTTCAATAAAATATTATTATTATTATTATTAAATATTTTGTACTACCTATTTAGCATTAAATGTAATATGCAGGTATATAAACATAAAAACCATGAATTACCATGCCACTTCTATCTCATTTTTAATATTATTTGATGAAATACAAAATTACTTTAACGAATGATCCTTATTTCAATTTATTACCAAGAAAGCAGTTAAAAACTGGATATGTCCATATGGAGGAGAATTCAGTTTCCAGAAGCAAGATCATGAACATGATGAAATAGATGTATATATGTCTATTAAAATAATGTTGTAAGTAGAACGATCTTCTATTTCAGACAATTTTTTGTTCACTCTTCTTACTTAAGCTTGTCAACGACACTTGTCAAAGATTTAAAATTCTTATAGCTTTAACATAATACACTATATTTAAAACATACACAAAAACATGATGTTTCATCTCATGTGTGAAATTCAGGTTGAAGACTAAAACATCACGTATGAGATGAAAAATCATGTTATGTATATGTTTTAAATATTGTGTATTATGTTAAAGCTATTAGACTTTTAAATCTTTGACAAGTGTCATTGACATGCTTATGTAAGAAGAGTGAACAATAAGTTGTCTGCAATAGAAGGTCGTTCTACTTACAACATCATGAATATTTCCTCATTTTCTTATGTATTACCCCCTCCCCTCCAAAGCGAGCTCAAATGAATTTTCATTTTATCATTTGTGTCTCTAGGCACAACTGAATTTGTGCACTCATTTTGTTTGTAAGTCCCAAATAGGAAGTGATAATAAATATTAAACTTCATAGCTTATTATTATTCATCCAGTTCTTAAATGAGGTCTTGAGATGAGGTGATACAGGATATTCATGTTCACAGCAATGTTAGAAACCAACATACTTTATTAGGCAAATACAATGTTGCCTCATTCAGAAATGTTTATATTTCAACCTTTTATGGTTTATTTAGAAAGAATTGGGATATTGATTTTTTTAGTATTAGCTAACTTTTGAGACATTTTAAACAGAATACATGAAACATGCATGCATGTATTTCTTCTGTGTACCCACACATGTAGAAGATATGTGATAACTTTTCTTCAGATGAAAATGGCGACAAGCTGGGCATCAAACCTGGGACTCCTGCATTGATCACAGGGGTGTTCCCTACGATCAATGCAGGAGTCCCGGGTTCGATTCCCAGCTTGTCGCCATTTTCATCTGACCAAAAGTTATCACATGAAACATGCGAGCCAAAATCAATTTATTTTTTGTTAAGAAATGTATATCATTGCAGTGAGTCACAAGAGTAAACGAGAACTCCTTCATATGAAAATATGTTGTGGTTAATAAGTCGAAGTAAAATTTATAAAAATATTTTAACTTCACATTACATTGTAAACTCCTAATTGTTTGATTATATATTTTTTATTAATTGATAAAAATTTCTTTACAATTTCCAATTATTTCAATTTTTTATGGAGTATCAGTACAGACACCTTCTTTGGTTGGTTCATAAAATAAATGTTATACTTTCAATGTCAATCACCTTAGCACTAAAAATAAGAAATTGAAGGGAATTATCAATATTTAACTTAATATGGGGAAAAATTAAGATGATTTAATTAATTAAATTTTACTCAAATTTTCAGTTATCGTAATATAAATTTTTTATAGGTCTAGAGTCAAGATAGAAAGAATGCATTAAAAAATCATTATTCAAATGATAAATACTTCTGTATAACCCAACAGATTCTTATTACTTTACTATTTACAAATGTAAAAAGTCCTATGACATATCCATTTATAATTATTTTTTAATTTCCAAATGTGGAATGTGAAAAAGAAGGAAGTCTGACCGAGAGAAATGGCAACCCTCTAAAACTTTCTACCTCGGGCAGAGTTTGTCCAGTTTGCCGAGGGATAAATGCTGTTCTGCCCACAGGTAACGTGTTATTGATAAATGTATTGGTTCTGTGTACTCATTAACATTTTCAGTATAAATGATTAAGATCCACATGTATTATTAAACATAAAATAAATATTAATGGAATACTAGATTGTTAAGAATGTTGCACAAATTACATTCTTATTCTTAGTTTAATTTTTATATGATAATGCAGTTTTGATGAATATCTTCACAATATTTACCTTTTAGTTTGGAGCTTGCTTTCAGGGAACTGTACCCCCATCATCAATGGTTATGCTCAGCTATGCTCAGTTATACTGAGTTATGTTCAGTAATGTTTGGCTGAAAATGGAAGTAGGGACCCCTGAGACCTTGCTCCCAAACAAAATGAAAATATTAGTAAAGTATTGTCAAAACATCTTTTGATTTATTGTTTTCTAAAAACTTAAGTATGTGGATTTCCTAAAGAATATCACTTAATTAGCTAACTACTCATTTTATTATTTTATGTTTAAATTATTATGGTCTACTAAAATACTATTTTTAAATTAGATACTGAATAAAACAACCTTATTACACAGACTGATTTATTAACTGACATCACAATGTTTCGACCCCCACTGTGGGCTATCATCAGATGAGCAATGATAAACAATCACTGTAATGGTTTTACATTGGGAAAAGAGAAAGAGAGCTTTTTCAAATCAAAATTACAGATTGCTTGCCTGATGATGGCCCACAGTGGGGGTCAAAACATTGTGTTGTCTCCTTAATATTTAATAAATTAGCCTGTGTAATAGGGTTGTTTTATTCAATAATTATAATTCTACATATGTAATGGAATTAGTTAATTGATCTCCACATAGTTACACAAAATTTTTAACTGCCTTTATGCAATAAATTATATATTTACTTTTAATTTGAAGTTTGAAAAATTCTTTAAATAATAGTAAATAAATCGATCCAATTCACTACTATTAACTAGTTTATTTACTATTATTAACTAGTTTTAACGGACATCATGATAAATTCTTCAAATGGTGATAGTCACATTTTTTAAATTCCCTTTTAATTTTTGCTAGAGGTCCGCATATTCTGAAGCTGGTAGGTAAAAATGCTGCAGAAAGTTGTCCCATGATTATATCATTATTTGTCTTTTCAGAAAAAAATTAATTAATTTCTATAGTTTCATCTAGGCAGACATTGATCAAACATTCCCTGAAATAAGCATGGAAAATGATTGTGCTTCTCCAAGCGTTGTTTCCACAAGATAATATAATATGTTGCTTCCACAAGAAAGCTATCAGACCTTCAGAGCTTACATTTGAAACAAAAATAAATTTAAAATGGGATTAGCATAAGTGATCTATATAACTATGAAAGAAATTATAATTCAACTAACACTACAGTAGTTAGCAAAATTGTAAAAATCATCTTGAAATTGAAATATTTTGTAGTTTTTCTCTTCATTTGCATAGTAATATTGGTTTGAAAATTTTGTTTCTAGGCAATTTTGTGCATGAATTTACTATGCATCCTATAACAAAGACAAGGCTTTAAGCAAATGTACGATAATTTTGAGAAATTTTGTGGATGATGACAACTTTTTTTCCCTCATTCTCAAATTTATAAATACATTTCGATAATTTATTGATAAAAATAACATATTATCTGCTTTTTTCGCTTTCTGTTCATTAGGATTTTAAATAATTTTATTTCATGACATTTATGAAGCTTCCTATCAATAAAGTGTAGGAGTGAAATTTAAGTTGAAGTAGGCTTACTTAATTAAAATGAAAAAAGAAATACAATTTATAATCCTAGGAATGCACAAGTATCTCAGATATTTCTCTAGGACAAAACTTTAATTTTTACTCCTTTTAGTTTACACTTTTTGGATGTTCAGTCTGTACTCCATGGCATATAGTGGAGAGTAATGAAGGTGCTCTTAGTCCAAACTCAAGAGACATAATATACGTGAGTCTGGGTCTTCACTCTTGTTCTCACACGTGGAAAAGGTTTGTGTCATTTTATGATCATTTCCTCCAAAGAAAAAAAAAATATTCATTTTTAGGACTGCCTCAGTCTTTCAAGTTAGTGATAATGATGTGTTACTTTCATCTTCATCTGCCATTTTAACATTTTCTATCCAGTGATGGATGAAAACATCTATTTTGCCTCTCCTTTTGCATATGAGCCATCCAGCATGTCCCAGCAGCATCTTATGTTCTTGAATCTTCAGTAAACAATATTGTTAAATATATTATAAGACCTCTCGACATACTGTGCACAATATTTATTGTGAAAGTCTTTCAGGCCACAACATTTCAACCCTTGCTTGGGGTCATTGTGTACAGGCCAACAAAAAGTCATATAATATATTTAATAATATTAGATTCAAGGAATGGATGTAGATAGGATGATTTAATAAATAATATTTTAAGTCCTTGTCTCATGAGTCCAATCATGTCTCATTTCTTGCCAATGTCCAAGAATAACTCCATATTGACTTGTACTTTTAATTTCATGCTTCAGAGTTCTTTCCCTAGCAATTGTCTATCCAAAGTATGTGGTGAGCTGCAGCTTACTTTTTGGGACAAGTTAGTCATTTCCAAAAGTTTTTTTTTTTTGTTAGTTCTTACAGGACTAGAATTAAATCCCTTCTAGAAAAATGTGAGGAATCATCTTTAGGATTTAATGAATGCTAATGATTTGTATTTTGGTTATGATGTTGTCATCACGTTAGTCTACGTGTTGATATACGTAATATCCTCTTCTCTACTTCTATGAGTTCGCACCATTTTGAGAACATAAGTTTGTAAAATGATCCAAAAATGTTGAGTATATAAGTCTCATTGTTCATAGAATGTGATTCAGTTATAACATGATTACTTTATTAAGATTACAAGATATAGGAGAAGAATGATATAATTTTAAAACTAGAATATTACTTATTTCAAATATTAAAAATAAATTCTTTGTATATATTAAAGAATTGTTAAAATAAAAGCAGTTTATGACATGAGGTTAATATTATAGTAATAATTTACTTATAAATTATTGAATAGTCTCAGGATCTGAAGTAATCAACATGTTGAATTATCACTCATAAATTCTTTGTAACTTGAGCATTATTAACTAGTGCTTTTTTTTTAATTTAAAGCACCTTGCCTAACTGTTCATCATGTTCAATTGATTAAAATCATTGTAGGACTTTGGATAGGGTAGAAACATTGAGAATTTATACTCACAACAAATAATATTGAATGTAATAGTAGTTGTAATTAGACCACATTACAGATAGTGTCCCTTTCTCTTCCCAGGAAAACAATTCTATCTCCTTAAATATCCACTCTGTTTATTGTGAAATGAAGTCCTAGATCTGATCATATTAACTATTAGGTGAACAAAGTTACAAGGACTAGTTCATTCACAAATTGAATTAAACATTTGGGAAACAAGATTCTTATGATCAAATCCAGATTATCAAGTTGGTATTTACAATCTTTCAAACCCAATTTCCTGAATATGTAGGCTTACTGTTTCAAAACGTTTTCTCTCCTCTCTGCTTCTTCAATGCAATGTGACAAAGCTTGCAAAAGTATTTTAAACTGGAGTCCTTGAAAATGTTAGAGTCACTCCCATGAAAATTAAGCAAATTAATAACAAAAAAGTACTTTGTCAGCCTTTTTATTTATGCCAAACTCTCAAAGTAATGGGTAGGGGTTAAATTTGTGTAGTTGGAGGGAGGAGGATGAAGTTTCTTATGAATCTAGGAACCCAAACATCTTGTTTTTTGGCTGGATCTTATAGTTTGCCCAATTTGTTGTATATTGCAGTTATCTTCTGTATGTTTTAGGAAGACATTTCCCAAAACTTGAATAGTCGAAAAGCTAAAAATATTTTACCAGTCAGCATACTTGGGTCTTCATGAATTTTAATTTTTATACCACCTTAACATCAAGGATAAGGTAATGAGGGCTTCAAGTATACATTATTCACTTGTCACCAGATACACCTCAACTTGCTATAGCTGCATTTAGTGAAGTCTAGTAGGTGTTTTTAGTAATATAAGGAACGTTTGAAACTAGGTTTTTCCTCAGGAGTATATTTTCCACACTTATCTCTCCAGGTATTACCTGGAAGTGGAGGTTACATGTCGCGGTCCCCGAAGAACACTGATGTACCGGTAAAAATCGTAATGAAGAGGAGAGCAAAAAGAAATGAATTGATTGGGTCATTTCTGACATTGTCATAATCAGTCATTGGTATTCCGGGACGGTGGTATCTGCTTTGTTTCTTAGTTTCCACTTGTCACTAGTACTGTTTCAACCGCTGTGAATTGGGACACATTATAGCGTCATCTCGCGAAAAGTTGTTGTTTGGACAACGTGTCAGAGAGCGTTAATCTCTGCGCAGACTCCCCAGAGATGACAAATACCGCCGAGACGGAGGAGCAGAGGGGTCAGTTCATCATATGCACCAAGAAATGGTGTCCGATGATATATGAATAACATTTTAATATTGGAAATCAATAAATATTGAAATGTCACCGGAAAAAATAAAAAACAAATTTGTCATTTCGGCTCAGAAGAAGGGCTCCAAGATAAATTATTGTTGATAGTTACTTCCGATAAATAATTGTTCGTGATTTTCAATTTACAGAAACGAGAGAAAGAGTATATTTGTTTATGTCGTATAAAATCAACTGTACTTCTTATGAATATTCTCTTGTACTTTTAATAATAAATTATCAATTTGCATTTTACGAGCTACTTAGTATGTGTATGTTAATTTAAAATATGTAAATGTGTATGTTAAAAGCATTGAAATATTTTCGAACGCTTATTTACTATTTAGACCTACGGGTTGGGGGGAGGGTGGAAGAGCTTGGAGAAAAAGGAGGAGAGGTGAGGAGGTCCGAAATTCAAAATCTGCCCAAACTCCCCTAAATCGTCTCGGTGGACTTGGGGGGGGGGGGG